>BQNB010021965.1:0-63579 GCA_026074375.1 Tanacetum coccineum | reverse complement strand
AAAAAATATCTCAAAAAGATTTTAAATGTCAAGAAAGCATACTTGTTTGTTTTATATG
Source organism: Tanacetum coccineum (assembly GCA_026074375.1). NCBI lineage: Eukaryota > Viridiplantae > Streptophyta > Magnoliopsida > Asterales > Asteraceae > Tanacetum > Tanacetum coccineum. Next base: position 63,521 of record BQNB010021965.1, on the reverse strand, counting down.
TTGCATCAAAAGATACGATATCACCAAACTCCTTGTAATTGCACTTCGCAACTTCATCAGCCCAAAATAAACCACAAAGCTCAGCATCCTCAACGAAATAGTCAAAAGAAAAGTCTTTTGTGAACTCTTGCCTCTCTTCCATCCTAGTAATGAGCATCTGAGCATCGCTATCTCCAATGAAGCAGTTAACGCCACGTGTGAAGTTCTTGAACTCAGTTTGAGTACCATGCACAAGTGATGACGAACCTTTCAAACCCGTATACAAATTATGAGCTCTCACAGCACCAATGTTTGCATTTGCAGCTTTGATAATAAACAGCTGCTCATTGTAAGTCAACTTCCTCTCAGCTTTGGACAAGTGCTTATACTCAACCCTATCAAGCTCATGATTGTGTTCAACATCAAAAGTAGTAAGAGTGTACTTTGAGGTATGAGGAACCATATCAAACACAACACGTGCCTTACAACCACAAACTCTAAAGTTTGAAGACCTTACTTGTCTATCATTCTTCTTAGGATCTAAAGTATTCAACCAAACTTCCTTCGGACACCCTTCCCTATTACAAACTATATACTTCTGTTTCACATAACCACACTTCAATCGTTTCTGACAAGATAATCTAATACCAAAACCTGCTTCTGAAGCGTATTTCCTATACACCTCAATGCATTCATCAAGACTATCATAAACAGTCCCCAATACTGGTAACACACTAGCAGAAACTCTAGGAACCCAATAAACTGATCCGCCGGGAGTGTCAATAAACTCATGATGAATAACAGCTTTAGGAGTTTTCAAAATATTAGAAGCTGAAAACAAAAAGTAATAAAACACACAGTAAATATCACTAGTGATACAATACATATAAAATTCAAAACATATAAAAATATCACTAGTGATACAACACATACCACATAATAAAAATCTTAACCAGTAAATATTAAAACATATAAAATATCACTAGTGATACAATACATAACACAAAACAAAAATGTTAACATGAAAAAGTCAAAAAATATAAAATATCACTAGTGATACAAACACATAACAAAGTAAACATCAAAACTATCAAAATAACAAAGATATCACAAGTGATAATACGCATATGAAGTTAACTAATAAGCAAAATAATACTACAAAATAAGCAAAAATAACACAAAATTAGCAAAAATAAGACAAAATAACAATCTGTTTAAAGCAAAATCAACATGTTAAAAACTAATTACACTAACAGCTTAATTAATAAGCAATATTAAACTATAATGAACAGCTAATCAATAAATTAAACTATAAAATAAGCAATATTACACTATAATAAGCAATTTACTCACAGCTTGCATTGTCATCATGAGAAGCAAACGAATCACATCCAGTATTATTCGAACTGCTAACAGGTACAACATGTGAATTACTAGCAGCTACATCATCTTCTTCTGAGAGTGAACTTGCAGGTTGATTCAAATCGAAAACAGCCATAAGAGATTATGAATGATTGATGATGATGATAATGATCGATTGATTATGAATGATTGATGATGATGATAACTAAATGAACGATTAAAGATAATGATAATAATCGATTAATGATGATCGGGAAAAAAATGATGAAGATCGGTGTAACTGATTGATGGAGGGAAAAGGGGAAACGGTGGAAACGGTTAGAGAGAAAACACACACTAACTGTGTGAGAAAAAGTGAGGAAAATAAATAAAAGAAATCTAAAAAAGTCTTTATATAGTGGCAGAAAATTAGGTTTATTAAGTTTAAATCTTAGATTAATCCTCACCATTAGATCAAACCCAAATAGATGGTGGGGATTTGTCCCTTGGTATGCGGGTAGAAACTGGTATGCAAATGAACTTTTGCCTTATCTCATAATTGATTTTCTAATTAATGTGATTAATAACTTTCCTAAAATATCTTCCCTCCTCTCCCTATATATTCATACGGCACACACACTCTTTGATAAGGTTTTTGTGTTCTTATTTTCCCATCACTTTGTAACTTGATTATTCAAAGTGAAATCCAAAGTTACGGGGTTTAGACTAGCATCAATTGGTATACAAGGAAGTGTAGTCTGGATACATCATAGAGGTGATCTCTATTGATCACTTGGTTTCATTTGGTGTTTCGTGTTAAGGTGAAGGTCACCGGTTGATTCTACCGATCACGCTAAAAAGGTATTACTTTTCTTGTTTTTATTTGATTGATCATATGACTATATGGATTCGTTGATAAGTGCTTGTTCCACTGCGTTTAATGTTTGTTTATATGATATTCATCTAATTCAACACCTATAGTGGTATCACGAGCCATCATATGATGTCATATGATCATCTTGTATGCGCACAAATGGCTAAAAACACGTGTTTTTAATGGAATCAAACAGATAATTTTAAAACAGCCTCTAAGGCCTATTTTTTGAAATTAATTCGACCCATATAGGGTCTTATGATCTGATAATTTTGATCCCATAGACATTTGTTATGCATACTTTAATTGGTTTTGTTATTGGGTACGTGTAAAAGGGCCTAAATCGCGCGTTTTGGAACGATTCTTGAATCGGTTTTAAATCAGCCCCTTGGGCATTATTTTCTGAAATAATATGGTGATAAGAAGGTCTTTAATACACTACTAAGTGATCTTTAAGCCATTGGTTACACGTACCAATCGGGGTTTTAGTTCTAGTTAATTTATTTCTTCGATTCGTTGGCTAAACAATTTATTTCTTGTTAATCATTTTGTTTTCATGGCAAATACATGCATGTTTGGCCATGGACTTAGCCAACAACTTGTTAATACATGATATTATGGTATTATTATGTTGTGTATGCAAAGCCGATGAAATACCTGATCCACTTTGTGGACTTGATTCGCTTGATGTTGCATTCAATTTTAGTTTTGGGTTTTGCCATTGTTTCGGCTTCTTTTTTGTATGATTTTGATTTTAGTTGTAGCCATTGTTTGGGCACTTTACAGTAGTTAGATGATAGGAAAATTGTATTTAATCATCAAATTATTGTAACCAATGTTTGGATTCGAATGGCGCAAAAGTTAAAGGCATAAAGTCAAATTCGGAGCTGCTGGAGTAACCTCCACTAAAAGTGGGTTTCCCGGAGTTCTACAAGGAGTTAGAAGCTGAAATTTTGGGAGAAGGAGCATAACTCATGGGGATAATATTCATTTAACTGGAGCTCAGATTGGGGAAGACTCCTTCTAGGAGTTTTAGGCCCGTCAAGTCAGCTGAAATTTTATGGCAGTTTTGGGCTTCAAGTTCACTTGCTCATGATGATTCTTGGAGCAAGTGGGAGCCCTCCTTGTGGTTGTGTGGTTGACCCTTAGTTGACTTCTTGGTCCTTGTGATGGCTCACGAGACCAAGCATTGGTTTTTCATCGGTTGAGGCTTTGCATACTTGTGGTTATGTTTGTTTGATTGCCTTTATATATGTTTGGAATGTATATAAACTTGCAAATGTTTTTATAAAACTAAAAATAAAACACAAACCAATTTTAGAAACTAAATCATTGATTTAGTTTAAAGTTTAAATATGATTTGAACTAAAACACTTGCTTTTTATATAAATAACACCTATTTAAATGTATGATTGTTCATTTAAATTATGTACTTGTTCAAACTATTAAATTTTTCCACTTAGATCTATATACTTAGTATGAAAATGAAACATCCTGACCATCATTAACATGAGATAAAATAGTATTTGACTTAAGTTAAAAAAATATTGTTTACTTGTGTCGAAGGATGTATGCATGCTTCCTGTACATACTTTTTTTTGATCAATTATCAAATATAATATGCCCCGTCAAATTTAAGTCATGCCTTCCAATTGGTTGAGAACACTTGCTATTTGCTCATCACTCAAGCGTAACAGACGTAGGTGTGTGTAACCCTAGTGATTATTCTCTATGAGTTCCTTCTTTAACTTCTGTCAACAGAGGACCTTGTTATTCTTCCACATGTTTCTCGCATTGGATGACTTATCGAGTTAAGCGAGGTGGGACCTTGGCTCGATGGCAAGGATGACGGACTAAAACTGCACCTTGACATTGTTTCTCTAGTTATAAAATGTCATGGGTACCATAGTCTAAGAAATTGCACAAGGTTTTGCAATTTTGGTAAAACGTTACATACCTATTGAAATCTATCACTTTGCTAGCAGAATCAAATGATGTGATGATGAACCTCATTGTGGATTTAGCTTTTTGTAAAATTAATTGTTTTATATTATAAACAAGGGTAGTTAATTTGAAAAGGATAATAATCAAAAATACTAATATGAACTTTGTAATTTGTATTAATGACATTTATGCAACACAAACCGTAAACAAAAGTTTGTTTCCTTTTCTTGTTAGAGGAAGATAAACCAATTCTTCTTTCCTTGTAAGAAAAAGACTTATTCCTATCCTTTATTTTGTATGGAAAGCTTATAATAGGAACACTTGAAATTTTCCAATCCTAATCATACTCAAAAATCTACTTACTCGAGAAATCGTTTTTGCCTTGTAAAAAAGTCTAACGCTTAAGTTACGGTTGCACATTCTTATTAGGGTGACTAGGAGAACATGTGTTCTCTATAGCCACCAAAAATGATACATCTTAAAGCGTCAAGACAAGACTGGTGTGAGATTTAATTATTAGAAATGAAATCTCAATAAATTATGATAAGAGAATGGAAATTAATAGCAATTTTTCTTGTAGTTTTAATTAACTCTTTTTTTTCTAAGATTCTACACACCCTTGAGGTAATGTAAAAGGAGGAATTGCATGCAAAAACTTTCAAGTTAAAAGTTGTGGCACTTGTTTGGCTAGTCCAATCATATACTATAGTTTAGAACTTGATGCCCTTCCTTGTATATCTAAGTACATGTTATAGTCCGATGAGGGCTTACCATAGTGATTAATGGTGAAGATATTCAAAGAGTAGAAAAGTAAAATAAATGTACTTGCACTTCATTGGTATAGACCATATTTAATGTTGTCTTTATCCAGTCCGGGAGCAATGCATTTTTACTACTGATATCGATGCACATGTAAATTTTGTCTAATTTTCAGTCCACCTACGTCATCACTTTACCCATTATAGGGGAGCGGCTTAAAGGGAGGGGGAGCTTTAACGGCATTCTTGGGGGGGCGGGCCATGGTTGGGTGTGCGCTGTGGGGGGGAATTGGGAGCGGATGGGTTTTATCTGGGAGTGGGAGGTTATTATTTTGGGAGGGAGCTATGAGGTTATCACCTTAGTAAGTGAACAAATTTTTTCTAGCTAGTCTTGAATTATACTATTACTTTTACATATGAAGAATCATAGTTTTTTAATAAGAATCAATTGCATATAATTCTATTTGATAACTTGTCGCTTTCTGATGTCGCTGGCATGAAAACGTTATCTATTCAATGTTTTGCACGATTTAGTTATTAAACATTAAAGTTTTATATATACTTGTAATGCCTAATGTGATTTTAGTTTGACTTAAATATATCATATTTGTGACATTGTTATCATTATTTAACAAAACATACGGTAAGCGTCGTTATGATATAAACCAATAGTCTCAGGATCGTAAACTAACTCATAATTTGCTCACCTTGTTTGTATAAATGCCTTGATGTTGTGTCTATAGCACAAGTGGGAGTAATCTTAATTGTGTGCAAGGTTACAACAACATAACTATAGACTAATGGTTTTCTTATCCCGCATAGGTAATGAATAAGAAAGCTAATTATTTCTACTAGGACTTATACTCCTCGATGGTATGTCGACTACTTTGAACTAGTGTACATTGGAATTAATGTAATACATACTTCATTCATATTCACTAAGGGTTTAGCCAATATGATTGTGTCCCTCTTTTAAAAGGCATTCAAATATGAAGTATGTAATTAAATTGAAAAGTACTGTTGAACAATAGTGTGTCAGGCGTTCAATAATACTTTATTTAATATGCTTGTAACTTTGTGTAATGACAATAAACATAAATGTCCTGGAACTGTTTATAAGACATTATAAAGTAAGCAATTGGCTTTGTCATGTCTCTTTGTCATGATCATATACATGAAGTGATTGAAAATGTTCAATGACTATAACCGTAAATGTTAGCAATTAACGTGTTATGTCTTCTGTTAAGACATGTACATAAAGTCCTTGAACTTCTCTAAGACTTCTACGTTATAGCATGCAATTGGCTTGAAATTACTGTTAATGCCATTATGTTTGAACAAATTGGCAAGTATGTGAGCCAAAGGGTATTAGGGGTTATCATAAGATATTGTAAATTGTCTCATAATCTCATTTACTCATTAGAATACCACAGCATATGTATGTCTGATGGTGTAAAATCAAAACTATGTTATTATCGTTGATTTTTGTATAACTTAAGCTAAACTACATTCTAATATTACATGGTTGAGTAAAGCCACTTGTTTTAAAAAAACTTTTTTTCAATATGGTTCCAACCAAGAAGGTAACTAAGACACCATCCGGTTAAGGAATGAGAAGACTCCCATTAAGTCTTAACTGAAGTTCATGTTAAGCGTGTTATTTGCAAACTAGAATCAAGAACTGTCAGCATATATTATACCTCCCAAATGAGAACAATTTTATTGTTGCTCGACTTGCTGCGTATTTAGAGAAAGTCTCCTCTTACACGAAGTAAGTGAGAGCATCTATTTTGGAGAAAGTCTCTTCTTACACAACCTTCTGAACGCACTAGCGAACGACATAATAAATGTTGAGATGTAGTCCATGAAAGAAAATCATTTTTGGAATTTGATTGATCTTTTACCAATCGATAAGACTGAAAGGTTAAATTGGTTCTTCTAAGAGAAGACTAATATGGACAGAAATGTACACACATTTATACGCACACCTAGTGGCAAGGGTTTTACTTATACTCAAGCGATTGACTATGATTAAAACTACCTTTGTTAGGTCTTGTTTATCTTGAATCATACATATTGTTCATGAAAGCTTAGAGAGAATAGTAGAGGATGGCAAGTATTCAAAGTTCAAATGTTATTAAATGGAGGGAAAAAGGAAAAGTTTATTACAAGGCATCACCTTCTAATGATGATTAGAGGGGGTATTTATAAGAGAAGGAAGGAGCCTTCCCTTCCTTTATTTTCCTAATGTTTCACTTCTAGTCCCTATTGTTTGGTAATTATGCTATTTCTTACTTTTAGCATAATATACCTTATTACAAGCTACTTTATTCTAAACAAAATAAAGACTATTAACTAAATATTACTAAACCACATAATCGACACTTTTTATGAACCTAAAAATCTCCCCTTAAGGCTCGATTATTCTGGGTGTTCTCTTCGTGGTCCTAGTGGTCGTCCATTCACATACATCTCCCATCTTCTCATCTGGTTGCGATACTTCAATCTCTTTTTCAAACAACTTTAGATACTCAACCTTATCATTCATAAGTTCTCTTTGTACATAGTCATACTTAACATCATTATTGTAACTCTTTAAACCTTTAAGTACTCTAATTAGTGTTGCATCACAAAACTTATGAATCTCTGAATGTCTCATCACCCTTTTCTCTTTCTTGCTATTCTTGTATATGATTCCATGCACGGGCTCATAGATGATGGAGAACATTTTGTGCTTTTAAACTCCTAGGAAAGATATTGTTGGTGCAGTGAGATTAACGATCTGTTGATAACTTTCAATTCCAAGTTGAAAATCATGCACTATTTCCCATATCACTGAACTTCTAATGAATACTGATAAAGACCATAGCAACCATGTTTCTGCATAGTCAGGAACCTTGCCATCATAATCGAAATACATGTTCCTCAATTCTTTCTTATTGAGATTTCTTGTTTAGATCAGGACTCAGTAATAGACATTATGCACTCAATAGCTCGTCCTTGATAACTATCTATTGTGATAAATTGTGTTTCATTGAACCCAAATCCAGAATGTCTTGATAACTTGAATGATTTTGAGTTCGAAATAATTCACTTCCTTTGTTTTTCCAAGGCTATTTTTGTTTCTTAGGTAGAAGATCTTTACATGAGGATTCTTCTAATGTTCAACACCATATCGATAGAATAAGGAATTAAATTTCCTTAACACACTTTATTCTCCCAATGTAAGAGGTTCTTCGTTATCATAATCAATTAATGTTAATTGTAGGAAACTTGTGATGTGACAATACGATCTTCTCACGGCCCTGAACTTCTTTCTTTAGTTATAAAAGGGTCTTGATTTATAAGAGACGGTGGTGGAGCTTCAGGATCTCTTTGACAACTTTGAACTAGAGGTGTGGTCTTTCGTGGATGCGGAGAAACAAGGATTTCCTTTCTACTTTCCTAAACAATGTCACTTTTCAGGAAATTCTTCATCTGATCAATGTAATATTGATGCTCATCTCCTGAAGTACATCTTTGTCTCAACATCTCATCAACCATTTTTGTTAATTTTGCTTCATTAATTGTCAGTGATACTTCTTCCATAATATCTTGTGACATTTGCTTCATTGGTATTTCATCATCATTTGAAGCATAAGACTCAGTCCAAAAATCATAATCGTCTTCTTGCTCTTGATTTCTTGAAGTTAATGGACCTTGTTCATTTTCATTGACCTGTCCAGACGATGACTCTCCAGACACATATGCTTCATACTCAGACGTCTTCTGCCGCTTTGCACGATTCTCCCCCTTAGGATGAGCATCATCATGAGGATCATCCTAATCTCTTTGGTGAACTCCAGAAGGTCTACATGTAGTTTGTGGTACCTGAAGATTCTCAAACTTCATCTGAAGTGCAAGCCATATTGCTATGTCTTGTTGCTGCAACTGAGGATCATTTTTCATGGAAAGATACAGTTGATATTGTTGTTCTAGAAAAGAGGGTGTTTGTGATTGAACTGGATGAACATGAAGAATATGTCCAGACATATAACTTCTTACTGACGCATCAACTTGAGAAGGAATGTGATTATCAATAGCGTTCTGAATTTGTGAGGAAATTTTAGCCTGTATATTCCCACGCTCTTGTAAAATATCTTTAGCAATCATCCGTTTCATCTCTTCTTTAGTCTTTTGTCTTTCCAGAATCAGCCCTTCCGCAACATACACTGGAACTTGATCTCGAACCTGCTCAGGAACTTGCTTTTTAACTTGCTCCTTAATATGCGTATCTACCATAGTGGGTAATGATTCGACCATTACTTCTTGGAGATGATCAGCAAGAGTATCAAATGACTTCCTTGACAGAAACCTTGCTTTCAGATGTTCAAACAAATATGTATAACGTCCCTGTAACTCCTGAAAGAAATTCTTGTATCGTTTGAAACGAGCAGGTTTGGCTTTAAATAAAGATAGAAGTTGGTTTGTTTTAGATAAGTTGGTGCTGGGTGATCTTGATGGTGTAGTTTTAGTATCAGTTACCGTCAATTCTTGGAGTTTCTTAGTATCCGAAGATATGAGATCAGAATGAATCCTAGGAGATCTAATTGGTGTAGGGAATGGTGTACTCCTAGACTCCTCTACAATCTTCCCTTTCTCCCTTCGCTTTAATTCATACACTTCATCAGTTATTTCTTCCTCCTCTTCATTAACATTCACAGGTATGACAACATTAGTAATTTCCACCTCTTCATCATTAGTGATCTCCACCTCCTTATCATTAGTAATCTCCACCTCCGGACTTTCCTTATCACTCCTGGGCTCTAACCTAGTGCCGGGAATCTTTGGTTCATCATTCCTAGGGAGTAAACTATCATCAATAACATTCTCTGATCCTTCCACCATCTTTTCAATCTCTACGGACGCCAAGTGCTCTTTGACCAGTTCCACATTTTCTCTAGCTTCTTGCTCTTCTCGACTTTTGTGCTCAGCAAGACTTACTTGTAATGTGTCTTGTAAAATCATTTCATCTGCTTTATCAACAGTTGGCACTGGAGCTGGTGGAGTAAGACGTGTGGATCTCCTTTCAGGAAGACGAAAACAAATCACAGTTGATCGTTTTGGAGCACTTGACTCTGCTTTATCCATTTTAGGGTTAGGTGACCTAGGGGCGCTAAGTGTCCTATGCGTTCCTTGGGTAGACTCAGTCGGCTGTGACTGAGTCAGAGGAACATCTAACCCAAACACCCCCGCATACATCCGATAATACTCCGTGTGCTTCATTTCTTCTGAAATCATCCAATCTGGAATTTATATTCCAACTTTGTCTTTGTACCTCCCTGTATTAAAGATATTTTTTATTATATCATCATCTTTCAGGTTGTGATACCTGTCTCGAGCACGTCTTGAAATTTCAGGGTAACTAGTCATGTAATGACTAATGATGATCTTTGTAAATCTTGGATAAGGGATCGAAGATGTTGGATGATGAAGAGAATAGTAAATTCCTTCCCATAATAGCTCCGCATAATCCACATGTATATTATTGACAAAGAAATACATCATTTGCATTATCTGCAACGGCGGTTGATCTCATCCAGTAACACGTGTTGTCAAGCATTTTGAAAATATCTTGCATAACGTTTGCCATGGCTGCAGAAGACCAGTTGGCTTAAAGCTTGATGATGTCTTCAGCTCCATTGTAAAGCCCAATTGTTGTTTAAAGAATGGAACCATGTCTAAAAATGATGGTGGTGTCACAAAGCTATCATGATTGTCGGCATTTGCTTGTGGTAAGTGAAAGATTGTCCTGAAGTCATCCAGTGTAAGAGAAAGCTCTTTCTTGTCAAGCATAAACGTGAGCCTATACTTTGATCCGTCTTCCTTCAAAGTATGCCAGAACTATGCCATATAGATCCATGGTACAGAGGAAGAAGCAGCAATACTGAATCGTAATGGATGATTCTTGATGATATTCGTCAGTATTTTGCTTTCGGGTGGGCATTGCACATGTTCAAGATCAACCTTCTTGTTTGCATCCATGAGATCATATCGTTTGTTTGGGGGACACAGTTCGTCTGGATGAACATCAGCTGCATGTTGTTGTTGTGCCATGATGATTACTGAATGAATAAAATTGAGATGTTAGTTAACAAACAATTCTTTTGACGTTTTTGTCTCTTTCCACTCTGTCTGTTTTATATGTTCTGGCAATTCTTTTTGAACATATTTTTGATCAGTTTCTTTCTCATGTGCTCGTTCTTGCTTTTTCTAGCACATGCCATACGCTTTATTCGAATTGTTCTTTTGATTTATCATTTGTGTGTGTTCTGGCAATTCTTTTTCGAACACACTTTTGATTTGCTTTTTCGCGTATGGATTTAGCTCTCTCTTTCTGTTTTTAGAATATCCTCACCAGAAAAAATTTTGTGACCTTAATACTCTTTTCAATAATGATGAAGATTTCTTTTTGTATTTTGAATCAAGACTCTTTGTGAAATATAAAAGAGAAATCATACAACTTCTTAAAACCATTTTTGTGAAAGAGTATCATTTTGTTATAATTACAGATTTTGAGAACTTTTTCTAGAAATCATTTGACATAAACTTTCTTTATAATGATAACATAGAATCAGTCAATCACAAATCCACAACTGAATGGTCACTAAGTCACTCACTCCTCATTTTGTTCATTGCAGAAAATGGCCGAAACCGGACATGACTTAGACCACTTAAACAATTGAGACTTGGATTTTCATATTCAAGTTATAAAAACTTTTCCACTTTCATTTTTTGTCATGAATCCTAAACAATGTAGACAAACACATCTAAATCAATAACTGAATGGTCACTAAGTCACTCACTCCTCATTCTGTTCATTGCAGAAAATGGTCGAAACCGAACATGACTTAGACCACTTAAACAATTTAAGAATATACAGATTTGACCAACATAGCTTTAGAATACATTAAAACTTTGGTTTCCGTATACACAACATTAGATGTATGAAAAACACATGAAAACTGATCAATTTGTTTCCACAGACATCGAAGCATTAATCATCAACAGCAATGTCATTTATCCACAAAACACATTTTTACTAGAATTGACTTTTTGTTGAAAAAACTTTAAACCGATTTTGACTAAATTAATTTAACTGATTATAGACTTTACAGAGTTTAATTTGTACAATTTGAACTGTGATATAATTTTAAAAACCTAACTCGAATCCATTAAAGATTGTATAAACAATAAAGTAAGACTCGGTAAACATCATAACACTTTTAAAAAAGATCGTTAAATTCTCAATCAATCTAAGCAAACTCGATAATCACAAACTCGACAATCATTAATCTTTTCCGAGTTTTAAGTTTAACATCGAATTTATATCACTGGATTTTTTCTCAGTTATGATCTTTTACCACAATTTCAGTAAGACATAAACTCAAAAAACTTTGAATGTTTCCGAGTTTGAAATCGATAAGTGAAAACACATAAGATCTGACTTAAAAACATTATAACTTACGTTTGAGAGAAAAAGTAAGTAATAATCGCTGTTATAATCCACACCAAATCGTTTTATGAATTTTCCACTCAAACTCGATAAAAGCTCGTGCTAAGAAAAGTAAAATGAAAATCATTTCTTCCTTTTATAGCAACCGAAAAAGATTCATAAATGTACACTTTTGATAGTTAAAATACACATATCCGATAACAACTTAAAAAGGACCTAAATGACTAAAACATATCTTAAAATGGGCAAAAATATACTTATTTTTTTGTTTTGTGCGTGCCGTACGGATATATCAAAATCACAAGGAAAACAAGTCAAAAACGGGCAAACACAAACACGGAAATCAGAAGAGCGCAAAAGAAGCCCAGGATTTAAAGCCGAAGCCAAGAAAAGTCAACTATGGTCAAGTCTCAGTCAAAAAAAGTCAAACCCTGGTCAAATAAAGTCAACCATAAAAAGACAAAAACCCAAAATTACCATTTCAGTCCCTCAAGATTTCCAAAAGTTACACAAATTACCCTTGAACTCTAAATGGGCCTTAATCCCTTACAAACTATACCCGGATCCAAAGCCCAAACCAAAAGCCTAATACCTTAGCCCATTACCCTTTTAATAAACTCCAAGGGCCATTGTTGCCATTTCTGAAAGTTGATTAACACTACACTTTTGTTAAACACAACCACAGGGACTGAACTTGCCATTACCCCAAAGTTTAAAATTGTTTACCCGTTTTCAGTTATAAAAAAAGGGCGCCAAGGGTGTGTTACTATTCACAGCCGACTTCCTCCAAGAGTTAACCAATGGTCCAAGATCATAGTTCATTTCTTAATGAGGGTCAAGGACGATAAATCCAAGTGATCAACAGAAAAATAAATGGCAGGGTTTAAAAATGTCAAATCAAGCACTCTCATAATGGCTCCCTAAAAGCCACATGACTCAAAGAAGCACAAAGCAGCCGAGAAAGCGGGTTTTGCACTAAATTGCTCTCACAAAGAAGCACATATGTCCGTCTATACACTGATTGCCAAGCTGGCAATCCGTGTGAGTTCATTTATGATCCAAGGGCTACTAATGAACTCTCAAATGACTGATGGTAAGAACTTTGAAGGACCTTTCCGACTCCTCTTGAGTGCCTACAACCCTTTGTTTCTAATACCTATTCAAAAGAACCCGAACAAAACCCAGAGACTTCAACAAGTTAAAAAGTTGCAAAATCCAAATTTGGAAATACCGCACAAGTCCCACATCCTGGAGGAAGAAGAATCCATGGGTTCAAAGGAAATTCAAAAAACCAAAAGCAAAGAAAACCGTTAATGTTGAAACTCAAGATCTTAATTCTCCAAAACCAACGTCATATCAATCTAAACTTCCATACCCCGAGAGGATGAAAGTAAGAGAGAACGATAAACCAAGTGCTCAACATAGCCGATCTTTTGAAGATATCAAACAACTCCCGTTTAGAGATTGGATGAAATATTCCTCGTCGAAATGCCAAAATTCACAAATGGTTTAAGCTCGTTGCTAGGAACAAAGAGAAACTCGAGGAGATCGCCATTACGACCGTGAAAGCCGAATTTCTGCCTCATCATGAACAAGTTCCCGAGAAGGCTCGAAGATTCCTGGAAAATTTCTTATCCCAAGTGCTTTAAAGACTCGAATAGGGACTAGGGCTTTAGCCATTCCGGACTAGCATAAATCTTATTACTTATTCTAACTACAAGCAACTTGGTCTTGAAGTTCGGACTCCTACTTCGAATGACACTTGAGCTTGCCAATCGTTGGGGGAATTACACCACCCAATTGTATTAGCCAAGGGATGTTGTAGTTAGTAGTTGATGGTTTTCACTTTTCTGCGGATTTTATGGTGGTTAATTGAACTCGGACCCGAAGTGCCTATTATTCTAGGAAAGACCTTTCTTCGCACAGCAAAAAGGCTCTCATTGATTTGTACGAAGAAACATTGACTTTAAGAGTAGGAAAGGAAGAACTTGTTTATTATGCCGATAAATCTAAGAAAAACAAGGATAAGCATTTTGTTCACGCCATTTCTGTCATCGATTTCTCAAAAGATGATCTGTTTAGTGGCAGTACCACTACTCATTATGATGATCCTTCTCTTAGTTCTTCTCCGGTGAAGACTAGTGATAATTTTTGAGAAGTTTTCCCCGATTAACTTTGCTCCTCTTGATTCGTTACCATCAGTGTAAATGAAGAATTCAGACTCTTAAGAAGGCTTGCATTAAGAAATTTTTAAGTTTACTCAAATCCTCTTTTTGAATTTGATGACAATTTCAAATCTAGCAACCATAAATCCTCTTTTTGGATGAAATAAAAGAAAGATGTCGATATCAAGAATCCAATGTTTATCCGATGAACCAGTTTTTACTTACCACATTTGTCCGATAAGGTTGAGTGTTTGCTCCAGGAATATAATATATGATGAATCGATTGCTTTCTAGCTATGGAAGTTTCTTCTAATTTTGAGGAAGGTTATTTCGATTCAGAAGGAGACGTAACTTTTCTTGATAATCTGCTTAGTAATGATGCTTCCCATAATCTCGCTTCCGAAGTGATTTCTGATCATGAACCAGAACAAAATGAATCCCAATTACTGGATCGTGTATTCAAGTCTCCTTCTTCATTTCCTATTCCCGTCGTGGATAGTGATTCGTTCTTTGAGGAGACCGATACTTCTCTTTCTTATTCAGATAACTCTTTACCTGAATTCGAGACTTTCAGCCATTATACGGAAGAGACGAGAAGTGGCAGTACCACTACTCATGCTAATTACTCTCTTCCCGAGTATGATTCGTTTCTTTTTAAGATTGAGCCCGATCAGGGAAGGTTGACTAGTGTTGTTATTTCTGATAATTCAAATGTTCTTCTTTTGGAAATTCCTGAGTTTGAATCATTTCACTTTGATCCATCGTTTCCTCGTCCTCTTCCAGAACCACCGGATGTTGAGATTAGCTTAGTTATTGAGACCGATGTACCCGAGATAAACGATTTTGTTGAGCTTAATGGAGATGAATGTTTTGACCAAGGGGGAGGAGAGATCAATTTTGAAGCTGACGATTCCTTCACATTTGTCACTTGGACTTTTCTCCCGTTTCTCACCTACCTTGAGGTTTCTCCCTTACTTTCCTCCACAAAAAATGAGGATACCATTTTTGACCCCGGCATCTTCACTTAAAGCCGGTGGCATCTCATCGGGATGGAACTTTCATATGCTTTAATGTTTGTCCAAACATTAATGAAAGCCCGATTGAGATTTTCTCTTCCATTTACACTCTCCTTAAGGACAAATGAATTCAGGGATCGAGTCGAGCTTGCGACTCGGTAACCAAAAACAAGCCGCTTCGTGAGAGTTCACCCCATGCTTATCCTTTTCTATTTTCTTTCTATTTTTTAACAAAAATGTGTTGTGTTGTGAAGAGGCTTGTACTCTTCCGGTTTTCGTCGTTTGTTGTTTGTTGTGATTTTTGTAGGATTGAACCAACAATTTCTGAAGCCTCTCGTGTTCGGTGTTGTGTCCCGGTTCACTCGAGCTTCCTATCCTTTGTTTGAAATTAGTTTGGGGAGATCCGATATCCTTTCATCTTATCGATTCACGTCTATCTTTGCATAATTAATAAACGGCTTAGATTTTCGTAGAACCCGACTTAAACATTGAGGACAATGTTTCGTTTTAGTTTGGGGAGGGAATCTATCGATTTGATGTTACCTGCTTATTGTTTTGTTTTCACGTACCCGTTTTCCCGCAAAAATAGCAAAAATTTTAAATTTTTAAGTTTTTATTTGTAGGAAAAAATGAAAAAATAAAAAATATATGTTAGTAGTTGATTAAATAATAAGTGTTAAGACACGAATGTAGGTTTTCCGTTGGTGAGAATAAGAAGTAATTTTTGACCCGATCGAACGTGTTGAGTTCTAGCTTTCTCCCTTAACAATTAATGATGATAGTTTGTGCTAGTCTCATGTAGACTTTAAACATGCTAGACTTGAAATCATTAGTAAATGAAGACTTGTGCTAATCTCAAGTAGATTTTAAATATGCCGAGTTGGATTTTATATAGGCTAAGTATTTGCGAATTTCTTTATTAGAGACTTTATTAAGGTTGTAATATTGCTAAGAATAAGAGATGATAGGTTGATTTTGGATTTAGGGTCGCTATACAAGTTTATTGGGAAAACTTAAAGGCCTTATAAGAATAAACTTGTGGTTTTTCTTCCCCGGAGTTCTTAAAATGATTAATTATACGTGTTCTCTTTTAATTTTTACAAATTAGAGTTTTACTCTTAAAAGTCTAATCAACATATTCAGAGAAAAAGCTTTATCGATGATGAAGTCAACATCATTTGTAAATAAGAATTTTAGTTCAAGTTTATACTTTGGTTTTCTTAAATGAAATTTTTTATTTGCAAAAATATGTGTTGAATTAATATTTAAAAAAATGATGGAAAATAAAAAATGTAGTTGGTAAAAAGGATGCAAGTTATAAATCCTTAGTGTTAATAATTACTATACAAACTCCATCGCAATAAAGTACATGGGCATTTGTCGGTTCGCTCCCGATGTGACATCGAAAGAAAAGATGGAGGATGTATATTTAGGGTCGATATCATAATAAGTACACGAACTCTTGTCGGAGGCGTGGCCAATGTGTCATCAAAAGAAAAGTAGACTACGGTTCCTAGCCTAGTAATGTAAATAGTAATAATAATGTTGCAAGTTAGAAAATAAATAATAAAAGTTTCCTTTTCTAAAACCAAAGTTTTCTTTTGAACCAAAATTTGCAAAAGTCTACAAGGCTTTTTCATCGGAAGTTCATGCGTCTCGATTATTATTCTCCGGATGGGGTGTCAAAAGCCTTAGCACTTACCCGATGACGGTGGGATGCTAGAGAAGAAAGTCATTTTTGAGGCAAGTGAACCAACGATGTCTTAGCCAAGGAGGTTTTTGTTGCTTCTGAGTTGTGATCTTACTTTGTTATTAACATATTAGCCAAACAGGCCCATGATAAAAGCTAGTCGGATTTCAGCTATCTAAATATGTGGATTTAATGGTTTAAATTAATTGGAGCAACACACACTTAATATATGATTTTGTCGGGAGAGAATATTCACAAGTTGTAATTATAAGTAGTATTAGCATCTTAGATCGTAATTAAACGGTGATCTTATTTTGATGCTTAGGATGAGAAAAGTGAATAATCAGGATTGATGAAGATATCTTTTTAAGACACTTTTTCAAGTGTTTTTTTTGTTCCATGATCCTAAAAGTTTCCACTAAGGTAATGAAAACAATACATTATGTCACACAAGAATAAGCTGTAGTTAGGTAGTTAATTCAATAAAAAGAGAAAAAAGTTTTGAAAAATAGGAAATCGGGTGTTTTATAACTTGTGATCTCTTAGCTCTCTCAACAAAAATCTTTGCTACTTTTTAAAGGTTTAGTTTGGGGAAGTTTCGAGGTATTTGGTTATAAGGCATGTAATATTACGTGAGGACACGCAATCGTTTAGTTTGGGGATTTTGATTAGTGTAAAATTCACATTATCCGTTAAAACCTAAAAATAACCTAATGACCAATAAACAACTTAAAATAGCAAAGATATACTAGTTTTTATGTTTTGTGTGTGCAGGTACGGATAAGACAAAAATCCAAGAAAACCATCAAAAAAGGGGCAAACACGGACACGAGGACAGTAGAGGTGCTATGAAGCGGAAGCCAAGTCAAAAGTCAACATCGGTCAACTCTCCAAAGTCAACACTAGAAGACAAAAATCACAAATGTTTCAAATCTAGTCCCTCAAGTTTCAAAAAGTTTTACAAATAGTCCCTAAGGCCTAATGGGCCCTTAATTACCCTTTAAACCCTACTGGATCATAAGCCCAATAACAAAAGCCCATTACTAAGCCCATTCTCTTTTTACTAACCTCCAGGGACCCTTTCTGCCCTTTCTGAAAGTCATTTTACATTAAAACTTTTGATAACCAAAGAGAAGGACTATAATTGCCATATGACCAAAGTTCAAATCCCTATTTACCTCTTTCATTTTAAAAATGGGCTGCGAAGAAGTTATACTGTTTTCATCGTCTACCTAAAAATATTTTACCCAGGTCAAAACGTTAGGGCATATGCAAATTAAGGGTTCAATGGTCAATTCTGGGCTCTACAATAGATGACAAGGACAATTGGTAATCTCAAGAGCTCTCATTGGTCAAGCCAAGTAATTATGCCACTTGGATGAGTGAAAGCACAAGAGGAGGTTGATTTTTACACTAGAAACACTCACATAACTAGCACAAGGACGTCACATCAAAGGAATGACAGCTTGTCAATCCGTGTGAGATAGTTAAGTGATCTAGCGGCTCAAATTCATCCTCCAATGATTGATGGAATGTACGGATGTGATTGATTGGAGCGTGGGCAGCTAGGCAAGGCCTAGAAGGATCTATGAGAGGCTATAAATAGGCTCACTTTTCACACACACAAAGAGGAGGGTAGCTTAGTAGATTTAGATCTAATTTCGCTTATTGCAATTCCTTTTAATTATCAGTTGTAATTTTTCTTTTAAATCATGTAATCAAGTTTTATTTTAATGAATCTAGTTTTTCTCTTTATATTACTTTGTCATAAGCTCTTTTAAATTCTCACTCATAAGCTCTTTTTTCTTTAAAATGTTAAGTATTGTTCTAATAAGCTCATATAAGCTCTTACTAGTCTATAAGCTAGTAATTGAGCTAAATCAGACCTTAATCTACTTAAGTCTTATAAACTAGTTTAAAACCTTAACTATTTTGGACCTAAAAGCTTTGGAAGGGGATTCAATCATGGATAGTAATCACAAGGGAACTTTACTGCTTATCAATAAGGATAAGCTGAGCTTTTAGAATAAGCTCAAAGAGCCTAAAAGCTTCTGATTGACCTGAAGCATTCTGTAAGTCTTCTATTCACTTTTTTTTATCATTTAAGTTTTAGCTTAAATAATTGCTTATTAGTGTAAACTACTTATTTGCATAATCTGCCTGCTAATTAGTGCTTATTTGTTCTTATTTTAGCTATTTAAGTGAGTTTGCTTTCCTGTTTTTAGATTTTATAGTTTAAAACTTATGCTAGCTTAATCTGTCTTAAAAAACATAAAAATCAAAAAAATTAGTGTAGATCTTAGTTTGTTAATTCTAGTGTTATTGGCTTTTGATTTATGTTTAATAAGTTAGTTATAAGCTAAATATTATCTGGTATCAAAGGTTTTTAAGCTAGTATTCATTTTCAAGCTCTTTGCAAATCTATCATAGTAGTTAAGGGGTGTTTGGTTTAGCCTTGTTTGACTACTAAAAGTCAAAGCACTTAGGTAATTTTTCTTTGTTAAGATTAATTTTCATTATAGAGTAGGATTTATAGAGATTTTAGAGGTTAGATTTCAAAAAGTAAAAAGTTATGGCCTAAGTTGGGTGTGCCAGCACCAGGGTACTTTTACCCCTTTCCTTTGCTAGTAAAAACTTGATCCAAGCCTTCCAAGGCTTGGATTTGGTTTGCTAGTAGTTGTTTAACACTCATTGAGTGTATCAAATGCAAAGAAACCAAATTGGGTGCCTGCAACTTTGATTTGTACAATTGTTCATTTGCATCAGCAGTGGTAATCAAAGTTACCACTGCTGTCATTTTAGGCTTCATTTTAGTTAGTAATTTTAGGAATTAGGATCTAAATTTCAGTTAGCCTATAGATTAGATATAGTTTAATTTAGATTAAGTCTTAGTTTTCATTTGCTAGCTTATTTGCCTAGGTTCATTTTAGCTTAAAAAGTCATTAAAAAGCCAAAAAGCCAAAAAACAGTAGTAATTAATTCTAGGTACTTAAATTAGATTTCTAGCTTATAAAGTTTGGTTTAATGTTTTGAATTTATAGTTCATAAGTAGTTTAGCTAGTTTGCAAAAGCTTAAGGTCTGAGTTAGTTTATTGAGTTAGTTAGCTTAATTTGAATTTGAGCTTTTTGAGTAATTTTCTGAGTTAGCCTTTTTAATCTTCAATTTTAGTTAGCATTAGGTGTTAGTAGGGATCCTAGCTTGTTAAAACTAGTTTGTAAACATCATAAGCTTCCTAGAATAGTTTTCAGTTTTGAGTTTGAACTTAATTTGAAGCTTGTGCAAGCTTTTATGTCCAAACAAGCAAAAGTGAGCTCAAACCCTCACTTTCTGTAAACAGTAATTTCAAAAGCTCTTAGAGAGCTTAATTTTGTTTTTTAGCTTAAGTTGTTTTTATAAAAAATGCTTAAAAAGTGTTGTCTTTAAGTTTTATCATTTGGTTTTGAAAAATATAAAAATAAAATAAGAAAGTGCAAAAAGGGGTGTCTGCCAACCCCTTGAACCCGTGACCTCTTGCACACAAACACACACACTTACCACCATGCTTCATTAGCTCATCCGTTAGCATATCTCTCTATTTCATTCTCATACACATTTTCCTTTTAGCTTTTTATTAAAAGCCGTAGCCTTTATAGCTTTTTCCCCAGCTTATTAGATAAGCTGAGGTTCCTTCTTATTTTTCCTTTGAACTTTGTTGCATTTAGGATTTTCTCTGAATTTTTCATATTTTTCTATTTAGTTGATTATTTTTAATCATTTTTCTAAGGTTTAAATTTTAAAAAATCACAAAAAATAGAAAAAAGTTTTATAAAAATACAAAAAAATAGTTTTTAGTATTAGAATAAATACTTTTAGGTTTACATTCAGAAAAATCATTTTCAACACTTTTAGATTTTAATTTTCATTTTTAAGCCTTTATTTTTAATTTTAAAAATAGGATTTTAATTTTAAAAATAGTTTTCTGAGTTTTTATGTTATTTTAGACTTTTCTAAGTTTAAAAATCATTTTTCTTAATTTTTAAGACTTAATTTGCTATTTTTTAGGATTTAATTAGATTAAAATAGTTTTTAATTCATAATAAATTCAAAAATAATCAAAAAAAATGTTTTTCTTTTTCTTAAAATTTTCTTTTGTCCTAATTTAGGTTTAGAAATTTAGTTTGCATTTTTAGGAGTTAATTTTAGTGTATTTGCTTATTTGTCGCGTTTTATTTGCTCCCGTTAATTAGTTTAAGTGTTTAATTGCTTTTAATTGTTCATTTTAATTGTTGCTTTTATTTAGTAGTTATAGATACTCAAAAATATCTTTTCTCTCATTCAAATCATAATCCAAGCTAAAGCAAGGTTTCAATTTCATAAGTCGTTGGGGAAACGACCCGGGTGATCATTCTTCCCGGTTAAATATACGTATTATATATTATATATATCTTTTAGAGTGAGCTTTTCTTAAGGGAGACTTTAGGAAAGTTCTTAACTGCTCTTTTGGAATATTATTATATATTTTATAGTATATAAAACTACTATCAGTTTTTGGCGCCGCTGCCGGGGACTTGTGTTAAAGATTCCTTCGTTTACGTTTGTTGATTCTTGTAATCTGGATCGGTTATAGTCATATGCAATCATCTACTCTTTCTTTTGCAACAATCTCTGTGATAAATTATGTTCATGAACCCACTTCCCAGTATGTCTTGATGACTTGAACGATCTTTGAGTTTGAATAAAATCTCTTCCTTGGTCTTCCAGGTTCTTTCTGTCTCCTTTATGTAGAAGATCTTCGCTATGAGGATTCTTCCAGTTTCATAACCATATATTGGCATAAGGTTTAAACTTCTTTATACACTTATTAACCCATCTGGAAGTTCGTCTTCAATTCATCATCATTGAAGCCAATTGCTTGGAAAATTTATGAGTGACAAAACGATTCTTCCCAGGACCTGAATTTCCTTTCATTCAAGTTATAAAAGTCTTGATTGATCAGAGATGAGTGATGGGTGCTTCAGGATCTCTTTGACACTTTGAACTAATGGTGTGATCTTTCGTGGATGCCGGAGAGAAAGAATTTCCTTTTTGCTTTCCCAACAATATCACTTTGCAAGAAAATCTTCATTAATCAATGTGATACTGATGTTCATCTCCTAGAGTACATTTTTTCCCTTTGTCCTTAGCATCTCATACGCTATCCTTCTTCAACTCTAGCTTCATTCAATTGTCAAAGAATATCTCTCTATGATGTCTTGTGTACTTGTTAGTTGGAATCTCTATCATCATCAGAGCTTAAAGAATCAGTCCAGAAATCAACATTCATCATCTTGTTCTTGATTATCCGGAAGTAGAAGGACTGGTCCTCTACATTAACTTGTCCAGGACTGATGTCGACTCTCCATATACATATGCTCATACTCTGATGTCTTCTGCCTTTTTTGCACTATTACTCCCCTCAGGATAAGCTATCATCTTGAGCGATAGTCCTGATCTCTTGTCTGCGAACGTCAGAATATCTACAAGCAGTTTGTGGCTCCTCACTCCAACTCCCCCAACCTCCAACCTCCCCCTTTCTCACCCCCATCACGGGAGTCTTCTCAAACTTCATCTGGAGAGCCAACCAGATTGCTATGTCTTGTTGTTGTAACAGAGGATCAGCCTTTATAGCCAAGTACTATGATGTTGTTCTTGTCTGGAAACATAGTTGATCGAACTTGTGCGGTTTTCGATTTATGACATGAAGAATATGACCCGACATATAACTGCGTACAGATGCATCAACTAAAGAAGGAATAACATTGTCAATTGCATTTTGAATCTGTGACGATATATGTGCCTGCATACGCCCACGTTCTTGCAAGATAGCTTTAGAGATTAATCTTTTCGTCTCTTCTTTAGTCGATTTCCTTTCCAGAATCAACCCTTTCGCAAGATACACATGAACTTAATCTCGAACTTGCGCAGGAACTTCCTTCTTAACTTGCTCCGTTACTTTATCTTTCACCAACGAGGGTAGCGTTTCCATCATGACATCATGAAGATTATCAACAAGTTGATCACTTGATGTCCGTGGCATGAACCTTTTCTTGAGATGTGCAAATAAGTAACCATATCGTCCCTGTAATTCATGAAAGAAACTCTTGTATCTTTTGAATCGATTGGGTTTTGCCTTGATCAATGATAGAAGACGATTGGTTTTTGTTAACTTTGGTGCAGATGAACCTGATGATGGTGTAGGATGAGTAACCGTCAATTCCTGGAGTTTCTCGGTATCCGAAGATACGAGAGTAGAGAGATTCCTAGGTGATCTAGTTGGTGAGGGAATTGGTGAAATCCTAGTCTCCTCTACATTCTTCCCTTTCACCCTTCTCCTTAATTCAAACACTTCATCAGTTATTTCATCTTCTTCATCATCAACATTTACAGGTATAACAATATTGGTAACATCTACCATTGGAGTATCTTTATCTGGTTCCACCTCCGTTTCCTGAACAATCTCCACCTCCGGACTTTCCTTATCACTCCTGGGCTCTAACCTCAGTGCGAGATTAGATGGTGTCATAAATGCCTAAGGGGTGAACTATCATCAAACATTCTCAGGATCTTCAACAAGCTTCTCAATCTCCTCAGCTGCCAAGTGCTCATATACCAGTGCCACATTTTCTCTTGCTTCTTGTTCTTCACGACTCTTGTGCTCAACAAGACTTACTTGAATCATATCTTGTAAAATCATCTCATCACTATTTTTTTGCTGGGATGCGCACTGGAAAGGTGGTGTTAGTCGTGCAGATTGCCTTGACGGTAATCGAAAACGGATCACAGTTGATCGTTTTGGAACACTTGACTCAGCTGTCTCCGTAGCAGGGTTAGGTGACCTAGGGGCGCTAGGTGTCCTATGCGTTCCCTGGGTAGACTCAGTCGGCTGTGAATAAGTCAGCAGGGAGCTCTAGCCCAAACCCACCTCTGCATACATATTATAATGCTCCGTATGCTTCATCTAATTTGGATCATCCATGCTGGTATCCGCATCCCAACCTTGTTCTTGTTTCTTCCTGAATTAAAGATATTCTTCATAATATCATCATCTTGAAGATTGTGATAAGCATCTCGAGCACGTCTTGAAATGTCAGGAAAGATAGTCATATAATGACTGATGATGATCTTCGTAAATCGTGGGTATGGGATCGAAGTGACAGGATGATGAAGCGAATAGTAAATGCCTTCCCACATTAACTCCGCATAATCAACTGAATGGTTTGACAAAGCTAGTATAACATTTGCATTATCTGCAACGGCGGTTGGTC
The DNA here is from genome assembly GCA_026074375.1 of Tanacetum coccineum. NCBI lineage: Eukaryota > Viridiplantae > Streptophyta > Magnoliopsida > Asterales > Asteraceae > Tanacetum > Tanacetum coccineum. The sequence continues at coordinate 38,975 of BQNB010021965.1, read as the reverse complement.
CCATCCCGTAACGCGTGTAGTCAAGCACTTGGAGAATATCTTGCATAACGTCTGCCAAGGCTATAGAAGACCAGATATCTTGAAATTAGAAACAGTCTTGAGTTCCATTGTAAATCCCAACACTTGTTTGTAAAATGGAACCATATCAGAGAATGATGGTGGTGGCACAAACGAAGCATGATTGTTATCATTTGCTTGTGGAAGATGAAAGATTGTTCTGAAGTCATCCAGAGTAAGTGTAAGCTCTTTTCTATCCAGCAAGAACTTGAGTCGATGCTTTGATCCGTCTTCTTTCAAAGTATGCCAGAACTGTGCCATATAAATCCAAGGTACAGATGCTGAAGCTGCAATGCTGAATCGTAACGGATGATTCTTAATAATATTCATCAGAATCTTGCTCTCTGATGGACATTGCACATCTCCAAGTCAACTTCTTGTTTGCATCCCATAAGTAATATCGCTTGTGTTGAGGACACAGTTCATCTGGCATGAAAATCAGCTGCTTGTTGTTGTTTGTGCCATGATGATAATCTGAATGAATTACATTGAGAGGTGTTAGGAAACAAATAATTCTTTTGACATTTTTGTCTTTTTCCTCTCTGTCTGTTTTTATATGTTCTGGCAATTCTTTTTGAACTTATTTTTGATCAGTTTTTTTCTCATGTGCTTGTTCTTGCTTTTTCTAGCACATGCCATACGCTTTTTTTGGATTATTCTTTTTATTTACCATTTTTGTGTGTTCTGGCATTTCTTTTTCGAACACACTTTTGATTTGCTTTTTCGCATATGATTTAGCTCTCTCTTTTGTTTTTAGATTATCCTCACCAGGACATTTTTTTCTTTGTGACTGATACTCTCTCAAGAAGGATGAATATTCTCTTTTGATTTGAATCAAGGACATAGTTATGAAAAATTCAAGAGAAAATCCTTCAACCTCTTAAATATTTTAAGATAAGAGTATCAGTTTTTGAACAATATCAGATTTTGAGAACTTTTTCAAAAATTCATGTGGGACAAAACTTTAATGATGTTTTGATAATATTGAATAATTGTAATCACAAACCCACAACTGAATGGACACTAAGTCACTCACTCCTCATTCTGTTCATTGCAGAAAACGGTCGTAGCCGGACATGACTTAGTCCACTTAAACAAATGAAGATTTGAAAAATTACATATTCTTGTTATAAACTTTGATTCTTTCACATTGATTATGAGCCTAAACCTTGAATACAAAACACATCTAATTCAATAATTGAATGGACACTAAGTCACTCACTCCTCATTCTGTTCAATGCAGAAAACGGTTGAAACCGGACATGACTTAGTTCACTTAAACAATTACGAATAGATATATATGATCCATAGCATAGAATTCATGAAACAAAACTAGTTTCTTTGCCAAAATTATTTGTGAGGTTTTTCGCACATTGAAACTGATCGTTTTGTTTTACACAGACATTCACCAATAATAAGCTATTACAATCATGTTCCTGCAACTCAAACATTATTACAATATACATAAACTCTTTCACAAAAAACCACATAAACAATTAAACTGATTTTCACCATTAATCTTTACTGAGTTTTGACTTTTGTTGACTACCGAGTTTGACCAGTTGACCTTACCGATTTTGACAATTAGACTTTTTACTGAGTTTCAAAAATAATGACTTTTGTTACCATAAACTCAATATCATCTAAGTGTTTAAATCATTGTCAGATTATAATCTGTGCACAAAGAACTAAACTCGGTAAAATAACACAAACTCGGTAAACCTCATCTTTACCGAGTTCAAACTCGGTAATCCCAAATTACTCAAAAACACCTAAGACATATCTATCCACTTACATTTGAGTAAGAAGTGAAATTACAATCGTTGTAATGAACTTAGATAGCGTAAAACAGATTTCTACTCAAACTCGGTAAAAGGATTCGGTAAAAAAGAAAAGTAAAAAATGAAATTAAAATCCTTTATATAGCCACCGAAAACAGTTTGGAAAATTGACATTTTCAGTCCCTGTACTTAACTTTTACCGAAAACTGTTGAAAAATTGTCACATTCAGTCCCTGTACTTAGTATTTACCGAAAATTTTTAGAAAATTTACACATTCAGTCCTTGTACTTTAGCATTTCCAATTTTTTGTTTGTGAATTTACACAAACTCCCCCTTAAACAACGAATCTTTTCAAACACTCCCCCTTGAAATAACAATTATGTAAAAACTCATTAGTCCGAAATGAAAAATTATTACTTTTTCAACTAAACCCCCCCCCCTTCAAAAATATAACGTTTCCAATTTTAGTCATCATGAGAGTTTATTATCAAAAAGATGTTTGTGAATGAAAATTGTAAAAACTCCCCCTTGGATCATGATTCCGTATTTTGCAATGTAAAATGTTTTAATAAGAAACTTGGAATCATGAAACAAAAGATTGTAATTCTTTTTAAATTATGTTTTTTAATAAGAAAAATGCGTCAAATATTTTTGTTATTTTTTGAAATATTTATGTACATGATTATGATGTATGATCTTTTCACGAAGATAACTTTGTCAGACTTTCTACTGAGTTGGAGTTCAGAACATCTCTTTCCAATGCGATGAACTAGAACTCAAAGCGTTCTTTTGGAAGCGCCTTAGTAAATAGATCCGCAAGTTGGTATTCTGTTCCGACAAAGTAAATTTCCACAGTACCCCTCTCAACATGTTCTTTAATAAAATGATACCGGATGTCAATGTGCTTTGTAAATGATACCGGATGTCTATGTGTTTTGTCTTAGAATGCTGAACTGGGTTGCATGAGATAGCAATGGCACTCTTGGAATCACAATACATCGGAATCCGGTTATACTTGTACCCATAGTCAAGCAGTTGTGTACGCATCCAAATAACTTGTGCACATCATGCAGACAAAGAAACATATTCAGCCTCAGCAGTAGACATCGCAGTACAATCTTGTTTCTTTGAACTCTAACTCACGAGCTTTCCACCTAGAAATTACAATCCTCCTGGTGTACTTTTATAATCATCTTTACATCCTGCATGGTCCGCATCTGAATATGCAATTAGTTTAAATACGGAATCCTTCAGATACCATAGGCCCATGTTATAGGACTGTCTCAGGTACCGAAAGATCCGTTTAACCTCTTTGAGGTGTTTGACCGTAGGACATGCTTGATAACGAGCACATACAAAAGTAACAAAAGCAATGTCTGGATGATTGGTTGCTAGATATATAAGCCCTCCTATCATGCGACAATAAGTCGTTTGATCAGTAGGAGTGCCTTGTAAATCAGCATCCAGCCTTTTAGTTGCCATAGGTGTGCTCATGGAGAGACACTCATCCAGACCATGTTTCTTTAACAATTCAATCGCGTATTGTGACTGACTTATGAATATGCCACAGAGAGATTTATGAACTTGAATTCCAAGAAAGAACTTTAGTTCACCCATCATCGACATTTCAAAACTATTTTTCATTAGGTTTGCAAAACGTTTTGAAAAGTCTGGATTTGTTGATCTAAAAATAATGTCGTCAACATAAACTTGAACAAGTAATATGTATCCCCCGTGACGTCGTGTGAATAAAGTCGGGTCAATAATACCTTTAGTGAACCCAAGTTTAATTAGAAAAGAAGATAATTTGTCATACCATGCACGAGGTGCTTGCTTAAGACCGTATAGAGCTTTTTTAAACTGTAGACGTGATCTGGAAATTCTGGATCAATAAACCCTTCAGGTTGGCTGACATAGACTTCTTTCAAAGGACCATTGAGAAAAGCCGTTTTGACATCCATTTGAAAGATTGTGATATTCTTATGAGCAACATAAGCAAAAAATATCCGAGCAGCCTCAAGACGAGCAACAGGAGCAAATGACTCTTCAAAATCAATGCCTTCTTCCTGTTTGTATCCTTTAGCCACAAGACGAGTTTTGTTCTGAACTACAATATTCTCAGCATCACACTTGTTCTTCCAGAGCCATTTGAGAGCAATAACATTATTTCCTTCTAGTCGTGGAACGAGTTCCCAAACTTGAAGTCTCTCAAATTGATTCAACTCATCTTGCATGGACTCAATCCAACTGTGGTCTACCATAGCTTCTTTGATATTCTTTGGTTCAATAGTACTGACGGTTAATGCATACATGCATACCTCAGAATCTGTGTGTAGCCGTTGGCGAGTCATGACAGGTTTGGATGGGTCACCAATAACTTGGTCTAGAGGATGATCTTTTGTCCAAATGTGTGTTGAGGGTTGTACTTGGTGGAAATTCTGCACATTTGATGGTTCTAGAGCCGTTGTAGATGACTCAATTTCCTCATGACTTGGAGGATTATATGAAACAAATTGTGAATTGCCATCAGAATGAGCAGAATCTTCTTGATTGAATTCATCAGCCTCTGTTAAAGAGATTGGAGAGGTTTGTTCATCAGATGTAGTCACAATGGGAGGAGCCTCATGTTCGTCAACAATAATTGAAGATGTAGAAGGTGAGTCTTCATGAATTTGAGTCGGTTGTGCAGCGGAATTGATGGGTGTATCAGAAAACGTCTTCTCAAAATATTCTTCAAACATTGGACCGAACAAATTATCCAAATCTTCTTTTGATGGAGTATTCATTTCTTCTGCTGATGAATTATGATTTATGAATCGTTGAAGCTCGGGTTCTAAACAATCGTGTTCAGAAGCCATAGCTGTGAGCTCGTCAAACTTGACATTTATGGTTTCCATAATCTTTTTAGTGCGTCTATTATAGATTCGAAACCCTCTTGATGTTTCCGAATAACCAATAAAGACCCCAATGTCTGCTTTTGGTTTCATTTTTCCAAGATCGTCTCGGTCATTTGTCGGATAACACAATGAGCCAAACACATGAAAATACTCAACATTTAGCTTTTGTCCACGTAACAGCTCATATGGTGTTTTATTGTGTCGTGTGTTGATGATTGACCGGTTTTGAGTAAAACATGTTATAGCAACTGCTTCAGCCCAAAGAAATTCAGGTAACCTCAAAAAAAATAAGCATTGTGCGAGCAGCCTCAACCAGAGTACGATTACGTCGTTCTACTACTCCATTTTGCTGAGGTGTGCGAACAATTGAAAATTGTTGCATAATGCCTAACTTTTCATAATAAGCTTTGAGAGTTGCATTCTTGAATTCAGTGCCATTATCAGTCCGAATCTTGCAAACTTTGGCTTTGTAATTCATGTAATTCAATTGAGCTTGAGCAATGAATTTCTTGATGATCTCTGGAGTTTCGTCTTTCGAACGAAGAAAATAAACCCACGTGAATCTAGAAAAATCATCCACTATCACAAGAATATACTTCTTTCCATTGACCGAAGCTACTCTCATTGGACCACACAAATCCATATGAAGTAATTCCAATTTGGAGTAATCACTTGGAATCAATTTAGGTAGATGAGAAGCTTTCTTGCTTTTTCCTCTTTCACAAGCAGAACAAAGATGATCTTTTTCATATTTGAACTTTGGTAAACCGTCAACCAAGTCAAGTTTGGTAAGATCGTTTATGGTGCCAAAATTAAGATGTGACAGTCGTCGATGCCATAACCATGACTTTGTTGAAGTTGCTTTGGACATTAGACAAATGGGTGAAGAAGCAGCCATGTCTGAAATGGAGATAGTATATAAATTTGAATCGCGTCCGCCTGTGAGCAAATCATCTCCTTCCAGATTTCGAACATAACATGTATTAGAACGAAAAGCCACTTCCAAATCTCCATCACAAAATTGTCCAACACTAAAGAGATTGTGTCTACAAGCACAAAATTATGCAAACAGTTTGCTAAACTGATGACTCAAAGATATGAAATGAGCATGATGGGTGTCCTCACCTACTTCCTCGGATTTCAGATTAAACAATCTGAAAGAGGCATTTCAATCAACCAAGAAAAATATGTCAAGGATCTGCTAAAAAAGTATGACATAAATGGTTCATCAGTGAAAACTCCAATGGTACCCCTAACAACTTAGGACCTGATCCCAACGACAAATCTGTAAATGAGACTTAGTATAGAGGTATGATTGGATCACTAATGTCACACCCCCAAACAAGGCCTGGTCGGAATACGTGTCCGGGGGCGTGATGTCATAATATACATCACACAAGATACAAAAAATGACCTCTAAGGGTACGTTTGAAAATCCAACATCGTTGCATTAATTAAAATAGATAAAGTTTTACATAAGTTTAAGGATAATATGCATAAGCGAATGAAAAGTTTTTAGAAATTGACAACGATGTTAATCATAGATAATAGTTCTTGAAAATTGGTCCAATGCAAGGCAACACCATAAAGCAAGAAAAGACATCCACCGCTAAGCACCTAGGAAAAACATGCTAAAACGTCAACATAAAGTTGAGTGAATTCATAGGTTTGAGTTTAGTATTAAAAGTGGACCACAAGTTCACAGTACGCACGTGACAGTTATAACAGATACAACTTCACATAAAAAGAATGTATTTACTGTTGCGCTAAGTTCATGACACAGAAGCTCAATTAAATGAAGCACATTATATGCCAAATAGAATTACTCGCCCTAAAAGTATCCGACCAAGATCACCTATTGAAAATCCGACATGGTATATATTCGTTTGTTTGGGACCTCCGAATCTAGTAAGCGCTACTTACCCGGATAGGGATAATTACTCCCAATAGATCTATATACAACATTCGCGCTTACTTAACCAGTACAGTCGGTTAAGCAATAGACGGTTTATAATAATTCGGGCATTAGTGGTCTATTCGCTACTTAGGCAACACGTAATCAGGAAAAGGCAACGTAAAGTAACTGTGTCCATAGTTTGAAAACAAGCAATGTTTCTCACCCCAAAATAGTAAGGTAAAAGTAGTAAAACGTGGGGCTATGAACTCACCTTAGCAAAATGAGCAAATGATAATCACGTAAGTAAAAGATGATATAGAAATCTAGCCACGACCTAGAATAATAACGCGTCTTAGGAACACGGAAAGTATGCCAAGAATTGCACAATATGTTCATCATCAAAAGACATCCATGTGTGTTTTTGTGCTTTGGTTTGATTAAGAAAACATGACTAATTAAAATCATAAAGTTTGTCTTTAAGTTTCGGCGTTTATCCAAAAATTACTATTTTTAGTAAGTTTCTATTTTAGCAAAGTTTTTAGTTTCGGGATGTTAATACCGTCCCCTTTATTTGTTAAGTTTCCATATTTTCAAAATGTACTAACTAGTTTTAACCGCTTAACTTCTATGTCCGTTTCGCTAAAACATAATAAAAGTTACTATTTTTTTGGAATCCTACCTCATTTATCAATCCCGACATCATCTACATATTTTTATGACACTTTAAATGTTTCTAATCAATAACCTAATGTTTTTATATGTTTCGCCAACGTTTAAAAGGTCCAAACATGTCCAAAAGTGTCCGAAAACTCATTTTACTATTCACATCAGCACACTATTCACTTATTTTGCCGAAAAATGTTTCAAGTTTCATTTGGCTATAACTTAGCCGTTTTAAGTCCGATTTTAGTGTATGATATATGAAAATCTATCTACTCGAAACGAGCTCTCCAAAAACTACTTTTACGCCTATTGAAAACATTTTTAGGTCGACCAAAAACCCAAAACAATTTTGGATCAGCAAGCACTTTTTGTCAAAACGCAACCAAAATCCACCCAAACTTCACAATCGTGCATAATCTTCATTCATAACTAAACCACAACAAAACCACATCCAAAACTAACCTAATCCCTTCATTTCTGTTGTTGCAACTCTCATTCAACTCTCATCTTACCAAGAACATAACATTTTACTAATGAAACAAGGTAACATCATTATTTATAAAATCTTGTTTTATAATCATTCAAAAATTAAAACACAACACATAGATGTATGGATCTTGAACATATATGAAAGAACATAAGTAAATCACAAAAAAAAAAGATTAAGACACTTACAAGAATAAAGAACAAGTAGAAATATCACAAGATCTAAACCCCAAAATACTAGATCTATAAAACCCAACAACAAATCTTGAAACTCTAATTTATAAACTCTTGAAAGACCCTTGAAATCAAAGAATCAATACTTCAAACCACCTTAGATGTTCTTAGAAATGAACCTAGTATACTTGTATTGTGAAAGAAATCAAAGAAAATGAAACCCTAAGGGTGTTGTTTTGGTGCCGTGGGGTTTGAAACAAAATAAGAGAGAAGAAGAAACTTTGGAGGCTTGAAAGAAATGTGTGAATCCCTAATTCTTGGTATAAGGTTATATTTATAGGACAAGGGGTGCTTAAGGCTTCTTGTATTGTAGTCGAGAGTGACCAACACATACTAAAGTGTGTGTGTTGGTGTGTTTGGCAACACAAAGCCACAAGGACAAACAATTTGAAATTTTGGGATCCATGGCTCATTTCTATGAGTATTGTTGGTCTTGGTTCAAGGTTTCAAGTCAAAAGGAATACATATGTACAAGACATCACATGTCTTGGTTGCATGGGAGAAATATGCATGAAAGTGACACATGAGTGTGTCATTTTCACCTCTTACATGAGCACATGCATGCATATAATCAAAAGATGCTTGGTGAATTAATTTTGAGCTTATGATTTTTGAAATTTATGAATAGGGGAGGGCATGGAACAAAATTTTGATGATTTAATACGAGATGATCGATAACTAAAGTTTACACAAAAAGATTTCGGGTTTATGGGGTTCTGTTAGGTCAAAAACGCAAAAAACGTAATTTAAACGTTAAAGAGTAAAAATAAATACCGGGAGTGATCATAAACTACGAAACACTTAGAAAAGATAAAATAACTCATATTATATCTAAACTAATTAGAATCCGAAGTCGGAACGCATCCGATGATGTTTCTCAGATTTACGCGGGTTAACTTCCCGGTAAACTGCCAGATTCAAACGTAACGGATAAAAGTCAAAAATAATGATCGGAAAAGTTTAAAATATTGACCTGAAATTTTCAAGGTGTGACATTCTTCCCCTGTTAAAAGAGCTTTGTCCTCAAAGCTTAAGACGTGGATGAAGGGTTAACGAAAAGATGAGGGTACTTTTTCTTCATTTGGTCTTCGCGCTCCCAAGTAAACTCGGGCCCTCGTCTCGAATGCCAACGGACCTTCACGATTGGAATGCGGCTGTGCTTTAGCCGTTTAACTTCTCGATCCATAATTTCAACTGGTTCCTCAATGAAATTAAGCTTGTCATCAATCTGGATTTCATCCAACGGAATAGCTAGTGGTTCGTCTACAAGAAACTTGTTCAGATTGGAAACATGAAAAGTACTATGAACTCGGATTAACTGCTCTGGGAGTTCAAGTCGACAAGCAAGCGTTCCTACTTTAGCAAGAATTTTGAAAGGTCCAATATAGCGAGGGTTTAGCTTCCCCCGTTTTCCGAAACATATCACCCCTTTCCATGGCGACACTTTCAACATGACATTATCTCCAACCTCAAATTCTAATGGCTTACGTCTCCTATCGGCGTAACTCTTCTGCCTATCTCGTGTAGCTTGAATACGCTTCTTGATCTGAATGATTTTCTCAGTTGTTTCATGAACTATTTCTAGACCAGTGAGCTGAGCGTCTCCAACCTCAACCCAACAAATAGGCGATCGACACTTGCGACCATACAGAGCTTCGAACGGTGCAACTTTGATACTAGTGTGATAACTGTTGTTGTAAGAAAACTCTACTAAAGGTCTATCCCAACCTTTCCCAAAATCAATCACATAAGCACGCAACATGTCCTCAAAGTTTGGATGGTTATTTCACTTTGACCATCAGTCTGTGGATGGTAAGCCGTACTTATATCCAATTGAGTACCTAGGGCTTTGTTCAGTGATTTCTAGAAATGAGATGTAAATTTACTGTCTCGATCAGAAATAATCGAAACCGGCACTCCATGCCTCGAGACTACTTCCTTCAAGTATTGTCTCGTCAACTTCTCCATTGAGTCGGTTTCCTTCATTGGTAAGAAATGAGTGGATGTGAGTCGGTCAACAATTACCCAAATTGTATCTTGACCAGTTGATGTCTTTGGTAACTTAGTAACAAAATCCATGGTAATGTTTTCCCACTTCCATACTGGGATCACAGGTTGAACCAATAAACCAGATGGTTTTTGGCATTCGGCCTTGACTTTGGCACGGGTCAAACACTTACTAACGTAGGTGGCAATCTCTGCTTTCATATTCGGCCACCAATACAGTTTCTTTAAATCCTGATACATCTTGTCCGTTCCAGGATGAATTGAATATTTTGATTTATGCGATTCATGCATAATCAACTCTCTTAAGTTACCTCGACAAGGTATTCAACTTCTCCTATTTAAGCACAATGTTCCATCAGTACGTTGCTCTAGCTTCTTAATCATACCACACAGATCTTCGGTTCCATAATTCTCCTCCTTTCTCGCCTCAACTTGAGCATTTAAAATTTGCACAGGAAGGTTCAGACCAATCGTCATAACCAAAGCTCGAACTCGTAGTGGCTTGTTCCGTTCCTTTCGGCTCAAGGCATCTGCCATCACGTTAGCTTTTCCTAGGTGATAATGAATTTCGCAGTCGTAATCACTTAACAAATCTAACCATCTACGTTGTCTCATGTTCAACTATTTCTGATCTAGAATATATTGCAAGCTCTTATGATCAGTGAACACAACGCATTTAGTGCCGTACAAATAATGTCTTCACATTTTGAGAGCAAACACCACCGCTCCCAATTCTAAGTCGTGTGTAGTGTAATTCTTCTCGTGAATCTTAAGTTGGCGTGATGCGTAGGATATGACCCTCTCCTTTTGCATCAGAACAACATCCAACCCCTCACAAGAAGCATTATAGTAAACCACGAAGTTTTCACTACCTTCTAGCAAGGATAAGATCGGTGCACTACACAACTTCTACTTCAACAGTTGGAAAGCAGCTTCTGCCTTTTCAGACCAATCAAAGTTCACGTTATTTTGAGTCAACTTCGTCATAGGTTTGGCAATCTTCGAAAAACCTTTGATAAATCGTCAGTAATAGCCGACAAGACCTAGAAATTGATGAATTTCTGTTGGAGTCTTGGGTGATGCCCAATCCTTGATGGACTCAATCTTAGCTGGGTCTACGTGAATGCCTTCACTATCAATCACGTGTCCAAGAAATTGTACCCTTGACAGCCAGAAATCGCATTTCGAAAACTTGGCGTATAATTCTTCCTTCTTAAGCAACTCTAGAATTAAGTTAAGATGTTCTACATGCTCCTCCTTGCTCTTGGAGTAGATCAAGATGTCATCAATAAAAATGATCACGAATTTATCTAAGTATGGTTTGCACACCCGATTCATCAAGTCCATGAATACTGCCGGTGCGTTAGTCAATCCAAAAGGCATTACTTGGAACTCATAGTGGCCATAGCGAGTCCTAAACGCCGTCTTTGGAATGTCCTCGTCATGAACTCTGAGTTGATGATAAACAGACCTCAAGTCAATCTTCGAGTAGACACTTGATCCTTGCAACTGATCAAATAGATCGTTGATTCTCGAAAGTGGATATCGGTTCTTCACTGTCAGCTTGTTCAGCTCGCGGTAGTCGATACACATCCAAAAAGATCCGTCTTTCTTCGTGACAAACAAGACCGGGGATCCCAGGGTGAGGAACTCGGTCTTATAAATCCTTTGTTAGAAAGTACTTGCAGTTGAGTAGATAGTTCTTGTAATTTCGACGGTGCTAATCTATACGGAGCTCGTGCCATAGGTGCAACACTAGGGACCAAGTCAATTTGAAATTCAACTTGTCGCGCTGGCGGTAATCCAGGTAAGTATTCTGGAAAGACCTTTGAAAATTCCCGTACAGTCAGCACGTCCTCAAGTCACTTCTCCTCCGACTTGTCTTTGATTTCCTTCTTCGTAATTTGTGCCAGAAAATTTGGGCAACCTTTCTTAATGCATTTCTGAGTCTTAGTGCACGATATAATGCTCAACTTTGACTTCTTTCCTCTGCCACGTTTATCACCTTGGACTATCAAAACTTCGTCTCCATAGGGAACCCACACGATTTTCTCATCACAAACAATCACCGCATGATGGTTCGCTAACCAATCCATGCCGATGATGACGTCGAAACTACCAAGTTCTACTGGCATTAGGTCAATATTGAATGGGTGACCTAATAATCCTAACGTACAACCTCTAAGTACGGTATTAGATCCTATTAGCCTTCCGTTAACTAGCTCAATAGGGTACTTAATGTCTAAGATAGATGGGACGATATCACTTAGAAGGATAAAAAAAATTGTGGGTACGAAATTTCTGTCGGCTAGGTTCTAGGTATTTGCAATGATTATGTCCTTTGCCTTATTCCATGACCATTAGAAACTTGGACGGTGAAGAAATTTCCTAATTTTCTTGATTCTAACCCAACGAATGAGGATAAGTCTATTATGTTCTAGAATCTTAAAATCCGTAACTACTGTGACTACAAGTGACGTGATTTCAGTCTCTCGACTAAGGGTATAATCTTCCTATATAATAAAATGGATAAAGTCCACTTAGTTATGACGCCTACAAATATGAATATACATGACCAACAAAACTCACAATACACAAGCAAAATATTGGCAAAACACGAATTCGTAGAAGAAAATATCCCCTTTGAAATTGTAATGAAGAGAAAAGAAACTAGAAATGGAAGGTAAAGGTAAATTGACAAATTTTTATGGTGAATACTCTCAGCATGACATGGTCCTTCCTGAATTATACATAGGTGATCAGGCTATGTATAATTAAGGACTAACGATGGAATACTTATTTCGTCAAACTAGTGTTATGTTTAAAAATTTATATGGTATAAACAATATGGTTTATAAGGTAGCAGAACAGTTCGTAGAGACGAATACAAAGTAATTTATATAATGACACGAGATTATTTTGTAGGATTGCATAAAATAATTTAAGAGGTGATATTGAAATAGTTTACGGGATAATCACGGGACAGTTGACAATGTGATCGTAGGGGTTTATAATCATAGTAACAATTAGTTTACGAGTTGACAACCAAATAGTTTATAAAGTGACAACAAAATAGTTTACAAAAGACCACAAAATAGTTCATATGATGACAAAATTATTTATGAGATAATAGAAAACAGTTTATAAAACGATAGTGAAATGGTTTATAACATGACAATGAAATTGTTTACGAGATGACACAAGAATAGTTTATAAAACGATAGCAGCGAAATGATTTTATAAGATGGGAACGATTCAAGGAGTAGATTACATAAATAAATAGAGAAATTAAGTGTAACTGACGGAATCGTCATGACACACACATTAATAGGAAATTTAAAACATCCACTCAATACAACAAAATTTATAGAAAAGTATTAATGCGAATATAGTCTAAGAAGACTTTGACTTAGGTCACTAGGTAAGGCGGGAAGATCACTTCTTAAGCATTAGTCTTGTATTTGACGACACTAGAGTTCTCGCGAGCTTTTTCCTTCTAAATTTAGTTCACTTAGTTCTGATTTCTCAACTTTTGGCATTCATCCCTAAAATGTCCCAACCTTCTACATTGCAGCAACGGATGTCTTACAATCCCTAGTCATGTGACCAACCCTCTTACAGTTATTACACTTCACAGTACACGACCCAACATGATGCAACTTACACTTGTTGCAGTAAGGTAAATTCCCAGCATAAGCCCTCCTTTCATTGGCTCTAATAGCATAAGATCTTGTCACACCTGATTTCTTGCAGGGTGGTTATCGTGGCACACGGTTATCCTTTGGTTGGTTCTCAAACTTCCTCTTGTTGTTAGCATTCTTTTCTACCGTGATTTCTTGTCGTATGATATGATTCATCTGATCATGAGTCATGCAGATTTTTGTCTCGTAGATAGTGATAGCTTCAATAGCATCACTAACTCGTTGAGCTACAATCTGGTTAATCTCTGCAGAAGTCATTCCTTGTCTCGATGCCGACATTCTCTTCAAAATTAAAAGAAGTAAAAGAAAGATAAAGTAAGTCGGCTTCCCCAAAGTCGTGTCCTAAAGATGAAATGTTGCAAGGTGACAGTTTAAAGTCATGTTCAACTTAATCAGTATGCTTCTAGGTGATAATATGAGACGACTTAGGAGTTTCAAAGGTGAGGGACGAGGCTCAACTTGCATTCGGGTTTGGATAGTACGATAACATAGAGTCGAAAGACTGTGACAAGTTTTGATGTTATGTAAAATAGTATAATGTAAATTTATGAAATAGTTTTAATGACCATCATATCACTCACGATGTCTTTGGAAATGTTTAGACACCATTGTGCCACTCACAATGTCTTAAGAAAAATTTAGTATTATATAGACAACTTCTATAAAAAAAGAGTAAATATACGTAAGGCAGACGTAAACGTAGAGAAAAGATAAACGCAGGGCAGAGGTAAACCCATATCATAGTAGGCTCAAGGAAAAATAATGTATAAAGTAATTATGGCAATATGATATATAAATTGAACTTATATATATACATATATAAAATGCTATTATTATTAGATACATATATAAGCAGGTAAGCACGTAGGATCATATACTGGTTATAGACCAGACTTAAATATACTACCTGGTTCTTTATAACCTTGGTTCTGGATACCAATCTGTCACACCCCCAAACAGGCCCTGGTCGGAATACGTGTCCGGGGGCGTGACGTCATAATATACATCACACAAGATACAAAGAACGACCTCTAAGGGTACGTTTAAAAATCCAACATCGTTGCATTAATTAAAATAGATAAAGTTTTGCATAAGTTTAAGGATAATATGCGAAAGAGAATGAAAAGTTTTTAGAAATTGAGGCCAAAGAGCCAATCGGCTAGGCATCAATGAGAAGAATACCATAACTAGACTGTTGCCTCTCTTTAACAAGTGTAAGCTTCACCATGAAGGACCATGCACATTGAGATGTGGGAAGTGCAACAAGGTTGGGCACTTGACCCGGGATTGTAAGGTCATAAATCCTACTACTTCTACCCAGAGAGGTCAAACAGTGAATCGGAGAGTTTTAACTGTTTCAAAGTGTGGAAAGGCAATGACACATTACCATTAGCCAAGAGACCGAGTCATGCTCCTTGTAGTCGCGGTAATTACGGATTTTAAGATTTTAGAACATAATAGACTCATCCTCATTCTTTGGGATAGAATCAAGAAAATTAGGAAATTTCTTCATCGTCCAAGTTTCTAATGGTCATGAAATAAGGCAAAGGACATAATTTTGCAAGTACCTAGAACCAAGCTGACAGAAATTTCGTACCCACAGTTTTTATCCTTCTAAGTGATATCGTCCCATCTATCTTAGACATTAAGTACCCTATTGAGCTAGTTAACGGAAGGATAATAAGAACTAATACCGTACTTAGAGGCTGCACGTTAGAACTATTAGGTCACCCATTCAATATCGACCTAATGCCAATAGAACTTGGTAGTTTCGACGTCATCATCGGCATGGATTGGTTAGCGAATCATCATGCGATGATCGTCAGCGATGAAAAGGTTGTGCAGATTCCCTATGGAGATGAAGTTTTGATAGTTCAAGGTGATAGAGACGGCAAAGGAGAGAAGTCGAAGTTGAGCATTATACCGTGCACTAAAACTCAGAAATATATTAAGAGAGGTTGCCTAATTTTTCTGGCACAAGTTACGAAGAAGGAAACCGAAGACGAGTCGGAGGAGAAGCGACTTGAGTACGTGCCGACTGTACGGGACTTTCCGAAAGTCTTTCCAGAAGACTTGCCTGGATTACCGCCTACGCGACAAGTTGAATTCCAAATCGACTTGGTCCTTGGTGCTGCACCTGTGGTACGCGCCCCGTATAGATTAGCACCGATGGAACTGCAAGAATTTCCTACTCAGCTGCAAGAACTTTCTGACAAGGGATTTATAAAACCGAGTTCCTCACCCTGGGGAGCCCCGGTCTTGTTTGTCAAAAAGAAAGATGGATCTTTTCGGATATGTATCGATTACCGTGAACCGGATAAGCTGATTGTGAAGAATCGATATCCACTTCTGAGAATCGACGACTTGTTTGATCAGTTGCAAGGGTTAAGAGTCTACTCTAAGATCGACCTGAGACCTGGTTATCACCAACACAGAGTTTGAGAGGAAGACATTCCAAAGACGGCGTTTAGGACACGCTACGGTCACTATGAGTTTCAAGTGATGCCGTTTGGACTGACCAACGCACCGGCGGTATTCATGGATCTGATGAATCGGGTGTGCAAACCGTACTTAGATAAATTCGTGATCGTTTTTATTGATGACATCTTGATCTACTCCAAGAGCGAGGAAGAGCACGCAGAACATCTTAAGTTAATTTTGGAATTGCTTAAGAAGGAAGAATTGTACGCCAAGTTTTCAAAGTGTGAATTTTGGCTGTCGAAGGTACAATTTCTTGGTCACGTGATTGATAGTGAAGGCATTCACGTGGACCCAGCTAAGATTGAGTCAATCAAGGATTGGGCATCGCCCAAGACTCCGACAGAGATTCGTCAATTTCTAGGTCTTGCTGGCTATTACCGACGATTTATCAAAGGTTTCTCAAAAATTGCCAAATTATCGAAGGTTTTCTCAAAAATTGCCAAGCGTTTGTGATGAAGCTGAACTCAAAAGAAAAGTGAAGTTTAATGGAGTGATAAAGGCAGAAACCTGCATTTTCAAATGTTTGAAGCAGAAATTGTGTAGTGCACCGATTTTGGCTTTACCCGAAGGAAGTGAAAACTTCGTGGTTTACTGTGATGCTTCTCGTAAAGGATTGGGCGCAGTTTTGATGCAAAGGGAGAAGGTCATAGCCTACGCGTCACGCCACTTTCCTTTTTCCCAATACAAGGTTTCATTCCCAATGCAGCAATTGAGAAGAATTACACTACACATGTCTTAGATATGGAGCTGTTAGTGGTATGCTCTCAAGATGTGGAGAATTAGTTGTACAGGAACAAAATTGTGTTGTGTTCATGATCAACAAGAGTTTACAGCATTATTCTAGATAAAAAGAGTTTGAACACGAGGGACAAAGTAGATGGTCTTGAGTTGTTGAGTGACTACGACTGCGAGATCGTTATCATCCAGGAAAAGAAAACGTCTCAGTTTGTCTTGGTGCAGATGCCTCCCCGCTCCCCTCCTCTTCCGAGCCGAAAGGAACGGATTAAGCCACTACGAGTTCAAACTTTGGTTTTGACGATTGGTCTGAACCTTCCCGTGCAAATTTTAAACGCTCAGGTTGAGGCAAGAAAGGAAGAGAATTATGGAACCGAAGATTTGGGTGGTATGATTAAGAAGCTAGAGCAACATGCTGATGGAACGTTATGCTTGAGGAATAGAAGTTGGATACCTTGTTTTGGTAACTTAAGAGAGTTAATTATGCATGAATTGCATAAGTCAAAATATCTAATTCATCCTGGATCGGTCAAGATGTACCAAGATTTAAAGAAATTGTATTGGTGGTCGAATATGAAAGCTGAGATTGCCACTTACGTCAGTAAATGTCTGACCTGTGCCAAAGTCAAGGCCGGATGCCAAAAACCATCCGGTTTGTTGGTTCAACCTGTGATCCCGGTATGGAAGTGGGAAAACATTACTATGGATTTTGTTACCAAGTTACCAAAGACTTCGTCTGGTCAAGATACAATTTGGGTAATTGTAAACCGACTCACAAAGTCTGCTCATTTCTTACCAATGAAGGAAACCGACTCAATGGAGAAGTTGACGAGACAATACTTGAAGGAAGTAGTCTCAAGGATGGAGTGCTGGTTTCGATTATTTCTAATCGAGACAGTAAGTTTACATCTCATTTCTGGAAATCACTGAACGAAGCCCTAAGTACTCAATTGGATATGAGTACGGCTTACTATCCACAGACTGATGGTCTGTAACACCCTCATTTTTGACATATAGCAGCGGAAGCTAATCTGAGGTATTACTTCATGGATCAACAGACATAATCATAGAAAATGACTCAAAAGAGACGTTTTAGAAAATTTATTTATCATTCAATATCATATCAGAGTTTTACAAAGGAGGTCCCAAAATCTAGAAACATAAAGTTTGAATGATAATAGTTTAGCCATCTTCAAGTCTGTGCCACTCCATGCAATAGGTTGCTCAATTACATGAGATAAACATGCTAAAAGGGTCAACACAAAAGTTGAGTGAAATTCATAGGTTTTCAGTTATAATAGTTGAGTACAAGTTCAATAGTGGGTTACGTTGTTATACACCCATAAGTGTAATCATTACAATTAGTACAATTATTATGGAAAACAGTATTATTATGGAAAACAGTATTATCATGGAAAACAGTATTATCATGGAAAATAGTATTATTGCCCTAAGCTCATGAATCACATATTTAAACTTAATAGAACCGAGAGCCTCTATCCGAAGACGACTTACTGGGGTGCCTACTGCCCAAAGAGTACTGGGAGCTATACCAAAAGAGATACTGGGAGCTATTACACAAGGATACTGGGAGTATACCCAAAAGAGATACTAGGAGTATTACCCATAAGAGATACTGGGGAGCTGATTCCCAAAGAGAGACTGGTTGTCTTATGGAAAAAATGGACGGTAAATTAAGGCAATATATTTTTAGGATAGCATATAGTTGGAAAAACACTTGTATTCATAGTTTATAGCATGAATCCCCCACGGGATTTAGAAAACATGTAAAAGTGGGACTATTAACTCACTAAGTCTTTGAAAAGTATCACATTGTTATAAAATAAACGAGTATGTAAAAGAGTTTGTAAACAATCATGTATCCCCCTCGCGGGTTTATAAAACATTCAATAGATTTAAAAGCGAGGCTACGAACTCACAATATTGGTTTTAAGTACTTGTGTATATTAAAAACAATTGAGCATGTGTCCCCCTCACGGGTTTATAAAACATTCAAAAGATTGAAATGCGAGGCTATGAACTCACAATATTGGTTTTAAGTACTTGTGTATATTTCCCCCTCGTGGGTTTATAAAACATTCAAAGATTGAAATGCGAGGCTATGAACTCACAATATTGGTTTTAAGTACTTGTGTATATTAAAAACAATTAAGCATGTATCCCCCTCGCGGGTTTATAAAACATTCAAAAGATTGAAATGCGAGGCTATGAACTTACCTTAACAGTACAGGGAAATCTGATTGATGGCAAAAGTATATCAAGTGAAAGTAACGGCTTTGTCACGCAACGGGATTGGCTCTTGATGGCATGACGCTGTGATATAGACTGGCCATACTTGCCCTACCCCTTATGCTGTGATTGGTTCACCTCTTTCTGCTGCGTACTCCCCCCCAAACATCACTTGAAAAAATGGGTCGAACCATGGTTTTTGAGTACGTTACGCCTTCCGCTCTAAGAATCTGGCTTTCGGGGGCTTCTTTTTCTTGGCTTCTTGGCTTCACTTCTACACTTAGGACTTCTCTTGATTCTTCTTGGCTGCTTAGAACTTCATTTTGAGAGATAGAAATGAGAATTGAGGTGTGGTTTGAATGAAAAAAGGGTGCGTCCCTTTTATAGTACTCGAATGGACTTGGTGAGCAAGTTAGGAGTCTTGCTTAGTGTCTTAGTTAGTAGAGCTGACTAAGAGAGGCTATTAGGGTGAGTATGATAAGCTAGAACTAGCCATTAAGTGTTGGATGGTCCTTGTTTAGCCGCGGCATACAAGAAGGAGAAAGGAGGTGACAAGGCCTTTTCTTGGGGAGCAAGGGGATGATTAAGCTACTTGTAAGCAGCTAGGAGGAGTAGTAGCTTAGTCATGGTGGTGCTTGAGGTGCTTGGTGAGTTAAAATGGGTCAAAATGGACATAAAGGTGTATCAGGTTGGTTTAGGGCTCGTTTAGGGTTTTTAGGTGTTTAGATCGAGTTAGGGTTAGGGTTTAGGATAGATTAAGGTTTAGGATTAGTGTTAGGATTGAGATTAGGGCTTAGGATTAAGGTTTAGGGCTTAGTTTTAGGTTTAGGGTTTAGTTTTTAGTTGAAAGTGAAATTAGGGTTTAGGGTTTTGTTTTTAGGGTTTAGGGTTTTAGATTAGGGTTTAGGATGAATTAGGGTTTAGGTTTAAGGTTTAAAAGTCATGCATTAAGTGCTTGTACCTTGTGTTAAAGTGGTGTAAAGTTTAAACATGGTTTAGGAGCTTAAATGACCTAATTAGGTTTTTAGGCATTATTGACTTGTACATTGAGCTTAAATGAGTTGTACATTGACTTGGAGGGAAAATATGATTCAAATATTATGCATTGTACACTTGTACACATGCTTTGAAGGCTTGTACATTTATTTTATATGTATACATTACATATAATTAGGGTTTTGATATAAACGTTAACGTTTAATGCTTGTTTTGATATAACGTTTTGAAAAGTACGTTAAATGGATAATGTACTTGGTAAAAATGATATTAAGATATAGACTTGATATATTAGGATGTTTACATGATATAAACATAAACAGAGATGGCATTGATAGAGGTTGCGTGAGCTCGTTTACTTTAGAAATGTAAACTAGGTTACATAATGGAATGGAATAAAAACAAAAATATTCTCGCGAAAAAGGTTGTACTTAATATAGTAAGTAGATATTACATTGATGAAAATACTGGAAAATTACAGGTTGTTATATGGTCAGAGTGAGAACCATCTAAACTTTAAAGGACATGCTACATGCTTGTGTGATTGATTTTGGGAAAGGTTGGGATAGACACCTACCTTTGGTGGAGTTTTCCTACAACAACAGTTATCACACTAGTATCAAAGTTGCACCGTTTAAAGCTCTCTACAGTCGAAAATGCCGATTGCCTATTTGTTGGGCTGAGGTTGGAGACGCTCAGCTCACTAGTCCAGAAATTGTTCATGAAACAACTGAGAAGATCATTCAGATCAAGAAGCGTATTCAAGCTGTACGAGATAGACAGTAGAGCTACGCCGATAGGAGACGTAAGCCATTGGAATTTGAGGTTGGAGATAAGGTCATATTGAAAGTGTCGCTATGGAAATGGGTGATACGTTTTGGCAAACGGGGGAAGCTGAACCCTCGCTATATTGGACCTTTCAAGATTCTTGCTAAAGTGGGAACGCTTGCTTATCGACTTGAACTCCCAAAGCAATTAAGCCAAGTTTATAGTACTTTTCATGTTTCTAATTTGAAGAAGTGTTTTGTAGACGAACCACTAGCTATTCCGTTAGATGAGATCCAAATTGATGACGAGCTTAATTTCATTAAAGAACCAGTTGATATTATGGATCGAGAAGTTAAACGGCTAAAGCAAAGCCGCATTCCAATTGTGAAGGTCCATTGGAATTCGAGACGAGGGCCCGTTACTTGGGAGCGTGAAGATCAAATGAAGAAAAAGTACCCTCATCTTTTCGTTAACCTTTCATCCACGTCTTAAGCTTTAAGGACAAAGCTCTTTTAACGGGGGAAGAATGTCACACCCCAAAAATTTCAGGTTAATATTTTAAACTTTTTCGATCATTATCTTTGACTTTTATACGTTACGTTTGAATCTGGCAGTTTACCGGGAAGTTAACCCGCGTAAATCTGAAAAACATCATCGGACGCGTTCCGACCTTGGATTTTGATTAGTTTAGATATTATATGAGTTATTTTATCTTTTCTAAGTGTTTCGTAGTTTACGATCACTCCCGGTATTTAGTTTTACGCTTTAACGTTTAAAATGCGTTTTTCGCGTTTTTGACCTAACGGAACCCCGGAAACACGAAATCTTTTCGTGCAAACTTTAGTTATCGATCATCTCGTATTAAATCACCAAAATTTCGTTCAACCCTCCCCCCTCTTATAAATATGGACGCCTAAACCAAACCAAATGCACCATAAGCCTTGAAATGAAATCAAAGGCATCTTTTTTTGAAAGTCCCATGCATGTGTATGAAAGTGACACATGAGGGAGTCCATTTCATGCACACTTACCATGCTAACCTCTCTATGTGACCTCTTACACTTATGTAAGAGTTTGACATGCCCATTTAACCAACTTATGCATGCAATTCAAATCAAGACTTCAAAATTTGCAAGCCATGGTCCTTGTGGCCTTATTCTAGTCGAACCACACACACACACACCTTTGGTGTGTGTTGGTCACATGTACACTAGTATACACTCCATAAACCCTAATATATTCCTATAAATACTAGCACATCTCACAACTTAGGGTTTCATATCATTTCCAAAGTCACCAACAAAAATTTTCACTCCTTTTTCCTCCTTTGAAGCTCACGGCACACAACACCCTTTTAGGGTTTTTTATATCTTTGATTTCTTGCATAATCCAAGCATACTAGATTCATTTTTAAGAAAATCTAAGGTGTTTTAAAGTATTGGTTCTTTGAATTAAAGGTTTTTCTTCAAGATCTAAAGTTAGGGTTTCAAGATTTGTTGTGGGTTTTATAGATCTAGTATTTTGGGGTATAGATCTAGTGATTTCTCTACTTGTTCTTCATTCTTGTAAGTGCCTTGATCTTTTCTTATGGTTTACTTATGTTCTTTCATATATGTTTAAGATCCATACATCCACATGTTGTGTTTTAATTTTTGAAAGATTATAAAACAAGTTTTTATAAATAATGATGTTACTTTGTTTCACTAGTTAAATATTATGTTCTTGGTGATATAAGAGTTGAATGAGAGTTGCAACAATAGAAATGAATGGATTAGGTTATATTTAGGTGTGGTTTTGTTGTGGATTAGTTGTGAATGAAGATTAGGCTAGATTAAGCACTATTGTGAAGTTTGGTGTTATTTTTAGAAGCGTTTGCGAAAAATGATGTTGCTGATCCAAAATGGTTTTGAGGTTTTGGTCGACCTAAAGTGTTTTCATTAGGCGTAAAAGTAGTTTTTTGAGAGCTTGTTTTGAATAGATAGTTTTTCATATATCGCACATTAAAATCGGACTTAAAACGGCCAAGTTATAACCAAATGAAACTTGAAATATTTTTCGGCAAAACCAAGTGAATAGTTGCTGATGTGAATAGTAAAATGGGTTTTCAGACACTTTCGAGATATTTTGAGCTTTTAAAACATTAGCGAAACATATAGCAACACATATATATTGATTAGTATCATTTAAGGACGTCGTTAACATATTTAAGGAAAAGCGTTAAGGTTACTAAAAATAGTAAGTTTGGTAAAACTTAGAGAAACAAACATAGAAGTTAACCGATTAAGGCTAGTTATTGCGTTTTGAAAATATGGAAACCTAATAAATATAGGGGACGGTATTAACATCTTGAAACTAAAAACTTTCCTAAAATAGAAACTTACTAAAAATAGCAATTTTTGATTAAACGCCGAGACTTAATGAAAAACTATATGATTTATTTCGTCATGATTTGATAATCAAACTAAAGCAAACACACATGGATTTATTTTGGTGATGAACATATTGTGCAATTCTTGGCATACTTTCCGCGTTCCTAAGACGCGTTATTATTCTAGGTCGCGGCTAGATTTCTATATCATCTTTTACTTGCGTGATTATCATTTGCTCATCTTGCTAAGGTGAGTTCATAGCCCCATGTTTTACTATTTTTACTTTACTATTTTGGGGTGAGAAACATTGCTTGTTTTAAACTATGGACACAATTACTTTACGTTTCCTTTTCCTGATTACATGTTGCCTAAGTAGCGAATAGACCACTAATGCCCGAATTATCATGAACCGTCAATTGCTTAACCGACCGTACTGGTTAAGTAAGCGCGAATGTTGTAAATAGATCTATTGGGAGTAATTATCCCTATCCGGGTAAGTAGCGCTTACTAGATTCGGAGGTCCCGAACAAACGGATATATACCATGTCGGATTGTCAATAGGTGATCTTGGTCAGATACCTTTAGGGCGAGTAATTCTATTTGGCATATAAAATGCTTCCTTTTAAATTGAGCTTCGGTGTCATGAGCTTAGCGCAACAGTAAATTTCTTTTTATGTGAAGTTGTATCTGTTATAACTGTCACGTGCGTACTGTGAACTTGTGGTCCAACTTTTAATACAAAATTCAAACCTATGAATTCACCAACTTTATGTTGACGTTTTAGCATGTTTTTCTCAGGTTCTTAGCTATGGATGTCTTTGTTTGTTTTATGGTGTTGTCGTGCCTTGGGCCGATTTTCAAGACTTATTAATATTTATGTTAAAATCGTTGTCAAATTTTAAAATCTTTTATTCGCGTCCGCATATTACCTTTGAACTTATGTAAAACATTAACTATTTTAAATTAATGTAACGATGTTGGATTTTCAAACGTACCCTTAGAGGTCATTCTGTGTATCTTGTGTGATGTTTATTATGACGTCACGCCCCGGGACACGTGTTTCCGTCCAAGCCCCGTTTGGGGGTGTGACAGGTTCGTGCCAAGTTTGCTGAATTTTCACAAGATAAGGGATGTGTGGAAAAGGTACTTAGTGTAACAAATTTACCAGAAGGTGGGAACTCTCATTCGGCATATTCTCCGTATCACCTTGAGGGCAATGTGATTTTTTAAGGAGTGAGGAATGTTACGCCTTGGGCAGCGGATGATGGAAGAAGGAAAAGAGTGAAATGTTATGTCCAAGGTAGCGGAAGGCGGAAGAGGAAAAAGGTTATTGGTCGCGGCAGCGAAAGGCGGTTTGTGATGGGTTGGGATAACCATCATACTTATCTATTGTCTAGGATATGTGTTTAGGAATGTCTTTATTTTTATTTAGGAAAGTCAATCAAGAAGAGAGCTAGGTGGTTTTAGAAGTATGAGTTAAAGATACGTCTGGGCCCAAGCCCATGACCCATTTAGCTATTAGGGTTTTATCATACTTTTGTCTTATAAATACTCTTGTACTTTTTAGTTTATAATCAATCAATCAAGTTTGTCAATAAATCTCTAATCTTCTCTTCTTGCTTCTTACGGAGCTCGCACACGCTATAGTGGTGCAAATCTATCTCTTTTTCTTCTCTATATTCTTAAGGAGCTCGCACACACTAAAAATGATATTCTATCCCGATACAACCCCGAACAGGATCGTATCATTTACACACTTGTTATAAATAAATTTTAACTCATTAATAATTGTTTCACATTAATAAAATCAAATTAGTATGTGAAAGAAAATGCGTTTCATGAAATAATAATAACATGACGCTTCATCAATTTTAAAATAATAGTTTTATAATAGTGTTTAAGCTTATAATATTGAATCTATTATTTAACATATATTGTTCAAAAAAATCATGCATGTAGAGTACAAGTTCTTTTTGAGTAAAGTTAAATGAAAAAAAAGTCATTGAATAAAAAGTAGAAAAGGATAAAATAGGAAGAGAGGGATAGTGTATGATTTTGCATCCTTTTTGGCCATGAACGATTCAATACCTTTCAAATTCACTCGGCACCATATATTTTTTATCAAACAACACTTGCTCTTACCGATTCATATGATGTCCTCTTAATTGCTCAATTCAAAACACCCTCTTAATGTTGTTAGTTAAAAACAAACTTACTGTTTAAAAGGCTTACGTAGCGTTTGATATGCATGAAACAAGAGCAGGAATAGAATGAATTGAAATTACAAGTGGATTGAAAATTCATGATGTGCGCTTAGAAGAAAAGTAATACGACAACAATTAAGCATGCAATATGAAAAGGAAATAATGCAAGCAAATGATAGCAGCAGCAGGCAAGCAAAGACAGAAAAAAATGCAACGGCAGATTTAAGGATTTAGGGGCGTGTATTTTTTTTTAAAGTGTTTAGGGTTGGCTCTGATGTTTATTTCGCCATGATCGGATTATACATCAACATCCCTTTATATATGAATGAGACTATGACTAACTATGTAACATCCTACCATTATGGGATATGACTCAAATCACAATTAATACAATCACATCTAATCTTAACGGATAAGACTAATGACAGCTAATCACAGCGGGATAAGACTAATGACAGCTAATAAATGATACAAAGTATCCAACTTAAGGGTCATTTCCAATTAAGATACTGCTCTTATTTTTTTGCATAAAAAGACGCCCAACTTATTTTTTTAGTCAATTTAGGTATTTTCGTTAAATATTTAATGATCATCTGTTAAGTTTTACATTTCAAGTCCACCGTCCGCTACCACCACCATCAATCATCGTCGCCACCAGAAAGCGTGCCCACCATCGTCACTACAAAACACCGCCTCTACCACCAAATTTTGTACAGTACGTAATATAAAAGTTGAGTGAAATCTGACTTGTATTTATCCAGTTAACCTTCTGTTTTACATCTCAAGTTCTCAACTAAAATACGTTGTGTAGCTTAATCATCATAGTTTCTCTACATCTCATTTTTCCAATGGATCACAAGGTCAAAATTATATCGGGCCTAAAAGTGTGAAAAGAAATTACTCCATGCCATTTACTAAGCATAATCAAATTACTTGTTTATCTATGCCATGCACATCATATATTGTCAGTGTTTTACAGAGCATGTAACATGTTGCCCAAACCAATGAAAGCTTTTGGGTCCCGCTGATCCTTACTCCGCTAAAAATATTTCCTAGACCAGAAAAACCAGACAGCCAGTTATATCACAGCCTAAGGTATATAAGGTATTAGGTATATATCGTAACAAACCGGATATATAAACTAAATTCACCGCAAGTAACCACAACTTTTACTTTTGGGACAAAAAGCACCCTTTTTGCATAGCAAACTACGTGCGTAACTATTTTACTTTTTACCCCTACAGCGGTGCTTGGTAGTGATGGCGGTGGGAGGCTCGGTGGTAGTGACGATGATTGATGGTGGTGGTAGCGGTCAGTGGACTTGAAATGTAAAACTTAACAGATGATCATTAAATATTTAACGAAAATACCCAAATTGGCCAAAAAAATAAGTTGGGCGCCTTTTATGCAAAAAAATAAGTGTGATACCTCGATTGGAAATAACTCTTAAGTTGGATACCTTTTGTGTCATTTGCCCTATTTAACCGAAAAATATCCAACATGTAGCCCATAAAAATAGTGGGCGCTTTTTATGTGTATAAATATTCGTGGTTGATTCCTTGTGTGTGTTGAAGATGAAATCGTAAGCTAGGCATTACTCTTTTTAGGTCCTGATGTGCCCATAATGTGTATTGAGAGTGAAATAACAACATAAAAGGGATTGTATATGCATTATGTGTTACTGTTGTGTTAATTATGCTGTGCAGCTAAAACTACGTACATGTTGGTTTTATGTATAACTTTCACTCTCTAGAATTGTGATATTTAGGTTAAGCGTCATTATGAGTAAGCATATTTACTGTAACAAGTGTCTCCACATTTCAAGATCATGTGTCTACGTCATTCGTAATACATGATCGAGCTCATGTCTCATGTGTATAGAAGCTTTTACTCGCTCGCGCGCGCATCTTTTTAATTTAACCGTTAAGTTAAATATTTGTAAACTAAAAATAAACATTCAACGTTTAAAACAGACTATCAAACTATAAATATTAAACGTCAGATATAAATTAAACCAAGTATTATATATATAATACTATAATGATAATCAAGGAAATAAATAAGGATCGAGGAGTTGCGCGCGCGGATAACAGATAGCGATAAAGAATTCTGTAATTTGAAAATGAAAGAAAAATTTTAAAATTTTTTGGTTATAGACTAGGTTTTGAAAAATGACCTAGTTCCCTATAACCTTGGCTCTTGATACCAATCTGTCACACCCCTAAAATCTGACAACAAGGACGGGACGATAACATTTGGGGTGCAACGTCATAGCACAACAATCAAGTAATAGGAAACGACCTTAAAAGGGGCGTTTTAAAATAAAGTTCATTCGATGCTTCATAAAGATCAGAGTTCGCAACATTGGTCCCAAAAGTTTACAACATGACATAAAAGTCCACAAGAGTTGTTCCAACACATAGTTTCAAAAGTTAACAACGGGTTATTAAAAATAAGTTTAATAATTTAGCATCGAATAAAGAAAACACAGAATCCATCTTCAGCATCTCCACGCGGCTCCCATCCAGAAAATCACACCTTTAGACCTGAGATTTAAACATGCTAAAAAGTCAACAAATTGTTGAGTGAATCCACAGGTTTATATAAATAAAATGAATGAACGCAAGATTTAAATAAATGGTGACAATGAAACTCATTCATGTCGAAGTAATTATTAATGCTCTAAGCTCATGACACCGACACCTTAACAAGATTTTTGCCCCAATAAAAGTAGGGTATACTGCTATAACCCCAAGGATACCTCAAATGTTAAATGCGTCACATGGTTATCTAAAAACCATAAAGTCCGGAAAAGTAGACGGGGATTGTCAGTCCCGATAGATCTATCCACAACATTCGCGCTCACTACAATAGCAACTGACGGTTCATGATCAACAGGGGACTTAAGTAGCAGGTAAGGGACTTAGGCATTAATATCAGGCAATAATCAGGATAGCATACAATTCAAAGCACTTGCGTTCAAAAGTTAAAAATGTAGCATGAAATCTCCCCTCGAAGTTTTGAGAAAACAAGTAAGTATTAAAAGAGGGCTATGAACTCACCTTTAAGCGATTCGGCAAAAATAACAAGATAAGAGCTGAAGTAATCGGATACCCTACGAGCAACCTAAAATAAAAGACGCGACTTAGAAAAATTAACCGACAAATACTCACACTATTTGAATTAAAATTGAAAAGAATTTGGATAAAACGTTTTTGTTTTTAACGAAACAAGTATGGCATTGTGTCCTAACTTATATGGGTCCAAACCACTCAAAAACCCAAGTTCACATCTGAACTAATATCATCCCCAAGATGTGTTTCTAGTTTAATTTTTAACTAAATTCACTTACAAGTGTTCACTTTAGATTTTACGTCGATCTAAACCTTTTATTTACAAAATTCTGAAATTTTACTCCTCTTTGAAAGCGTGTCATTTATAATCCGTAATAGATATAAACATGAGGTTTTCGCGTACAAGTGGCATTAAAAGTCTATTTTTCCAGAAATGTGGCCCCCGCTGTCCAAAATTTCCAGAACCCATGTGAAATTACTAATTTACCCCTTACTACAAGTGTAGGCTATTTTCTGAATTTTACGCCTTTACCATTTTTATCATATCTCCTAATCCGTAATTCCAATGAGGATGAAATATGCGGCAAAATTTAAGTTGACTCAATACCTAGAAGCTACAGTTTTACTAATTTGGATGCTAGTATAGAAAATTTTGGACTTATGAAGGTTTCAAATTTAGTTTAGTAAAATACCCATATCTCAATCATCCGAATTAAATAACACTCCATCCAAACGGCTACAAGAACCTAAGACACATATATAGACAACTATAGGATTTTCCAGAACTTCCCAAGTCAAAAGTTTTTATATACACTCAATTCTATCCAACACTTCAAAACAGTCCCGAACAAGGAGCGACACATTTTGTAGCTCACGGAAATGGACACAATTTGAAAACTACAAGAGCTATTTAAGTGTTAGTACAAAAACCTTGACTTATGCCCCAATTTCTACAGCTAGGTCTGATTCGACACATTTTAGTAAAACGGCCGTATCTCACTCATCCGGAGGAGATGATTTTCCATCCAATTGCCACATACACTTAAGACCTAAGGCTATCATTAAATCAAATTTTTCAGGTATGCTAAGACCAAAAATATTTCGTAATCACAGCTACAACCTGCTGTCCTAAAACTACTCATATAAACTTATCAAAAATCCATTCAAACCTCAATCCCAACACCCCAAAATTCTATACAATGCCATACATGATATATTAACACATTAACTTACACAAAAACTCAATATTTCCAGAAATTAATATACTCTTGCATGGACCAAAACTTAAAAGAAATCAAAGGATAGAAATTAAACCTTACTAGGAGATGTTTAAAACCAATAAATCAATCACAATCAACCTTAGCAACTAGGGCTGAATCTTTGGACCAATGAACACCCTTAAATCTTCAATTAAAAAGCTTCTAATTTACCCAAACAATGATACCCACTTGATTTAAACAAACCCTAATAAAAGTCTTGCAAAAAGGACCCAAAACACCTTCAAATCAACTCCAATCTTGACCAAACTTTGCAAGGATCATTAGTAACATGTTGTGATTAATAAAATGAGTAGTATAAAATTGTAGGTGTGGTGGTGATGGTGGTAAAATATTTGGCAGCCAAGGGGAGGGAGAAGGGGATTTGAATGGTTTTTTATTTTATTTATGAGATTTGCATGAGAGGGGTTTATGATGGCTTTTGTGGGAAATGAAAAAAAAGAAGTGGAGTATGTGTGTAAGTAAAGGGGGCAAGTTATGGGGAGGGTTATAGGGTGATAATAATAATTTTTTTCTCTTTTTAGTTAAGTGATGTTTAGATAAAAAAAAGTGAAGGCTTAAGTAAAAACGTGAGGTTTAGCAAAACTTGACGGAAACACAAAGTAAAACTAAAATGAACAAATGAAATGGACAAATTCTTAGGGGTGAACGATGGAAATATCATACTACTATATGCACGTAGACGAAATAATTTTTTCAAGCACGACTCAAACTTAACTAAGAGCACGAAATTTGCCGAATCGGGTGAAAGTAAAATATAAATATTTTACTTAAGAGTAAAAATAGGAATAAAATATAATAATTTATTTACCTAAAATTATGAATTCTCACAGTCGATCCCCCTAAGGGAACTCTGGTCCCTAGAGTTCAACTGGCGACTGCAGACGAGGTGGGGGCAAAAAGATGCGGGTACTGTTCTTTATAGCTAGTATAAGTGGCTTGTCCATAAGGTTCATTAGTGTCTTAAAATAAATTAAGCCAAAGAGTACTTGAGGTGTTTGATTGCAGTTTTGTGCAATTTGGCTTGTTTGCTTATTTGGCTTTTTGCTTATTTGTCCAGGTTATTTTCCTTAATTTTGTTATTTAGGTAGCATTAACTTATCTTTGTTAGCTTAGTTTCATTACCTTAGCTTATTTTGCCTCTAAGTGTTAACAGTTAGATTTTTATTTAACCTTAGTATTAAAGAGTGAATCTGCCTGTTTTCTTTTTGCTTATTTGAGCTTATTTTAAGTTTTCTAAAAAAAGTTTGTTTTTTAAGTTGGTTAATTTTGTGTGCTTTTAAGTCTTTAAAAAAAAAGAATAAAAATATATATTTTTCATAATGGATGCATAAGGATCTACCATGTGACATCCTTTATAACACAAACACGTCCCACCATCCCACACACTAACCACTGCCCTGGGTTTTACCTGTCATCCCTACTCACCTTTTAATTGTTTTACCCTTTTTAGCACATTAGCCCATAAGTTGTTTTAGCTTTTTCCAACTTATTCAATTAATATGCTCGGAAATCCCCATTTTAATTTTCTAGAATCAGCATCTTTAGTACTTTTTTTAATTTTTCATAATTTTCTCTTTTCGTTTACTATTTTTAATTAAATTTTCTTTTTAAAATAGTTTTTAATTCATAATAAATTATTAAAATGTCAAAAAAAAAATCTTTTTTAGAAAATTTTCTTTTATCATTTTGCACCTAGGAAAAATAAATTTGTTTTTGTAGGGTTAATATTTTAGATTTTCGTTTTTTAAAGAACAGGTTTCGAACCCCGTTCTCGTTTTCTTCGTTTTTTCACTTTAAAAGTTTTCGTTTTAGGATTTTCTTTAATTTTCCTTTTAGTTTAGTCATTTAGGATTAGAAAAGCTTAACAAATCATTTTAGGGTTTTAATTTTGATAATTTAGTTTTTTAAGTCGCGTTTTTACGTTTCCGTTCTCGTTTTTAAGTTCAAATCCTTTCTAGCTTTCGTTTTTAGGCTTTATTATTCAGTTTTGCTTTTAATTGTAGAGAAATTAGAAAAACCAAATCAAATCTCTTAACATTTCAAACGCGCGATCACAAATGTCTTCGATTTTCAATTTGCACCTCGACGGGAGAACGACCCGGGGGATTTTTGATTTTTCCTTTGGTCAAAAGGAATTTTCTTTGAATCTTTCGGAATACTTATCGTACTATAATTGAATTATAATCTTGAAATTATCCTTATATATTTATTATATTTATTATAATTTATATATACAAAAAGGATTAGTTTTAAAGGTTATCAATTTTTGGCGCCGTTGCCGGGGAGGTGTAATCGATTATCGTTTCGTTTGAAGATTAGTTTTTGAAGACCCTTCCCTTGTGAAGTTATCATTCCCGTTTGTGAATATTTTCTTTATTAAAAATATAAAAAAAACAAAAATATTTTTCATTTTCTTTTATTAGTATTAGTATAAGATAAAAAAATCAAGAAAAAAATCAAAAACATAAAAAAATTGTCCTTAATCAAGAAATAAAAATCATCATCATATAATGTTGATCATGTGACATTATCTTTAATATTTCCCAAACAAAGAGTCAAAATTGCATTTTGTGGTCTAGGTCGTACGAGTAACCTTTAAAAGTTTAACAAACTCTAGAGGGGTATTAAGGAGGGTTGTTCCGGGAACTACGCCATAAAGGAGACGGTTTTTATTTTGCTTCGCATTTCTGCTCCTCGCTCCTTTGTGGTTTTTCTTTTAAAGGCTACAGTGAAGCTTGGTCGATTTCTGGTTAAGTTATTAATCTCGTTTGTCCATTAAATAAATTGTGAAATCAATTGAAAACAAGACCAAAAAATTTTTCTTTTAATCTTTTTAGTGCATGCGCACTCGTTCTTCTTCTAATCTCGTTGGTAATTCTTCTTCTAATCCCAACATTTAAACCGAATGTCGTAATCGTAACGATCTAATCAAGAGTGAACGTGCCGCTCTTGAAGAATCACCCGTAGATACGATTGACGATAAACGTTACTATGTGGAATTGGCTCGCTGCACCACGAGTTATGCGGAGGCAATCGTGGTTCACCAATTCGGCTGAGCATTTCGAGCTCAAGCATAGGTCTCATTAATTTGATGACTTCGGACCTATTCTTCGGACATGAGAGAGAATATCATGACCACTATCCGTTGGTTCAAAAAATAATTCCACAATCAAATACAATGATGTGCCTATATTTCGGCGATTAAGCTTATGCTTTTTCTATTCTCTCTCTTGCGCGGGGGCAAGCCGTCGTTGCTCAAAAACGAACCCCTCGTTCTATTTCACTTGGGAGATTTGTGTCCAAATTCATCAATGATTAATTTCCCCCTCAAGACGGACAACCTTCGAAATAAAATTTCTAATTTTAAAACGGTTTGATGAGTCATTTATGAGGCATGGGAATCGATACAATGATTCCTTGTGCGTTGTCCTCATAATAGTTTCTACGAATTGACTCAATTGATACTTTTATAATGCCTTGAAACCGGCCGACAAGATTCCTTGATTTTCTGCCGTCGGTGGCAAATCCTTGGAAAGACGTACTCAAAGGATGTGTTGAACAATTATCGAAAACTAAATCCAAGGTCCGATTCACGCGAAGTAACAAAATAGATTGTTTTTCAAGTTGAACATCATTTAGTGATGGTAATTCTAACATTATTCTTTCGATATAGCCTAAGCTTACTCATGCAGTAATTTCAGCAGTACGGTGTTCTGTGACTACCGCTATTGGTAGATTTAGTGGCTATTCTTAAACAATTTTTCTCTTCGTTTCAAACTTTCCATACGCAACTCCCACCCTCTTTCCAGCTTCCGTAAAAGCTGTTGAGGAGATTTTTTTTTTGTTTGGTATGTCTGGTGGGCTGTTATCCTTATTATCAGTGTCTCGCCGTCCGGGGGGGGATGGGGGGGCAACACTTTCCTTACTGGACGGTGGAAAAATAGTTTAACATAAATTGTGTTATATAGAATGATCATATTCCAAGGGATACGTTTTGCTGGTCAATCACATGTTATACTAATAGGGTTTATTTATTTTTAATTGTCGGTTGGTATCGTCCTCCTGTGTGGCCTAATCATAACAACGGACCAGGGGTTTTGGTCTTCAACAAAAAATTGTGTCACGCCCCCCTTTATAAATCCAAAATAATAAAAAGAAAAAAAAAAAATATTATTATTCAAAAATTTACAACAAAAATATCCATCATGTTTAGTGACATATCCTAAACATTACTAAACAATAAAAAAAAAAATAATCCAAAACCATTTTTTAGCAACCTCAAGGTATTTATTAACCGAGTGTAAACAATTCTCATTCAAAATTATTTCCTAATTATCAAGTCCCAATTCAACAAAACCAAAGTGGTCCTTTATGTAAGTTTAAGGAAATTAAAAAATGAATGTGGGTTAATATAGAAAGCCATGCAGCTCAAATAACAATCGTTGAATAAAGAAGTTAGATAAAATAATGCTAATTTCTTCAATTCAAGCTTCAATGTCATAATCAAACAAACAAGCTTAAGAACAATGGTTGGCTAGCTTTTTTTCATATAATGAACCACGATTCTAAATTTCGGGTACGGGACGATTCGACTAAATCCTTAGCAACACCGTCTTGCTAAACCAGAAGGGGTGAACATATTTTTTTTTTAAATTACTTATTGCACTCGAAGTGGTTTTCTTGTTCTTGATGGAACTACATTTCCTATGCTCTCCATTTATACATTCCGGAGCGAGGTGTATTGAAGTGTTTCAAAAGTCGGTGGGAGACTTGTTTTTAATTTTTTTTTTTTTTTTTTCTCTTTTTTTTTTTTTTTTGATTTTGTTTTTTTCTTTTTTTTTTTTGTTCTTACCCTTTTTTTTTTTTATTTTTTAAGATGATTACGGGCACTCGGAACTGGTGAGATGATACCATTATGGTCCCCAACCTCCTTCATGTCAAAAAGTTAAACCTTTCCGTCTTCGTTTTAAAGAACTTTGTGTTTGGTTAACCCAAAAGGGATCACTCTTACCCTATTATCTTTACCTTCTCTTTAAAGAATGATCAGGAAAAATAGGCAAGAGAAACAAAGAAACTTATATGATTAGTTCGATCAACTTTTGTTTCCGTCTTTTCTTGGACTTTTTTGATTTTTTGTCTTTTTCATTTTTCTATTTTTCCCCCCCCCACACCATATTTCTTTGCCCCCTCCCGGACTCCACAAATAAAAGAAATTCAACCCCTCATCCTATTTCGACAAATTTATTTTGGCAAATGTTTTCAAAACAACTTCACATCAATATCTCTTTGCCGCATTGCATTGATTGAAATCTGAGAATACCAAAAAAAAAAAAAAAATAGATCTAAGTCTTCTTTCCAACCAGGAGCAACAATTATGTGAATTGGCTGTGTATGTTGAAGGGTGGGCAACATGTCAAAGTATTACACACCCTTAATGGAAGAATTGGTGCTCTAAAGCAGTTGATTATTTTTTACTTTATTATTGTACTATATTAATCCTAAAGAAGCTTATTCAATATATTATATCTTCACTTCTTTTATGTCACTATTGTAGCTCCGAAAAGGTTGGGGAACCTGGGAAATTTCTCATTCTGTGTGGTTCTTTATTGTGATTAAGTTTTGCAAAGCCATAGCACGATCTATGTGCTAGCACATATTTTTCAAATATAATAGCAGAATAAAAAAGTAAATAAAAATACTTTTTAGATGTGGCACACCTCTCGGTGTGGAAAAGTTTAGGATTATTTAATACCCTTCCGGATTTTTCACCCAAATGAACCCTTGAATCTTGCTTAATCGTGAGATTTGCACTTCCTGGTCGGAATTGAAAGAGATGTTTCCTTGTCTATTTTCCTGTGTTCCAGTGGGAAAAAGTTATACGATTTCCGCTAATTTTTGTCATTGTTGATTATGAGGCTTAAGCTTCCTCGTTTTGTCCTCCTCATTTGGGTAGAACCTTTCTTACGGAACACGATTTTCGTTGCTTTGATTGATTGTTCATGGTGAGGACAGAGGAAATAGCTTTGTTGAGTGTTTCGAGTAGTGGGTGGTGTGTTTGTTTTTTTTTTTTTTGGTGGATGATTCTTCGTGACTGGTTAATGGGGAAGAAAGGATATTCTCTTGAAACCTCTTTTTTATTGTTGTGCAAACGATACTTCAAGCTATTCAAAACGAATTCTCTATCTAAGACTCAATCCACTTGGATTTGATGTCTACCCAATGTTTCACATGAGGAAATTCGTTATGTTTTTTTTGCAAAAAAATCATCCAAGTGGCAATACCCACTCTCTTCTCTTACTTTTATCCGACTTAACTTTCACGAAAGTAATGATGATATTTGTGATTCTCGGGAGGAAGACTTTTAATTGAAGAACTTGTTAACGTTTTTAAAGTAATAATTCACAATTAATTTTCTCGTGATAAAACCAAAGATCTCCTCCTTCATGTTAATCCATTGGAGATGCAAATCCGAACTTGATTTCGGAACCTTGCGAGACCAAGTCTTTTTTCTTTCTTACTCCCTACATCTTACTTTCCATTGAAGGAAAGTGAAATATAATTTGGGTAGATTCAAAGCTTATCTCGCAAGTGAATTATATTTTTTCCACCTAGGGAATAGTATAAGTTTTTAATCCTTATCTTTCTCCATCCTTTTCATAATTCTTTAAGTGGAATACCTTTCATCTTCCTTCTTCACTAGTCTCCCGATTTATGAGAACTAGCGCCCTTTATTTTTTTTTTTTTTTTTTTTTTCTTTTTTTTTTTTTTTTTTTTTTTATTTTTTTTTTTTTTTTTTTTTTTTTATATAAGGTTCGCGATGAACTTCGTTCACATGTCACGATATTTCCAACCCTTAAGAATAAAGAAATGAGGATCTTCCCTTTGATTGCTGTATCCAATCTACGAGAATTAGAGTATATTGCTATAACCATTTTCTCTATCAAAGGAAATGGATTTCGAAGCTTATCTCACAAGTGATTCATTTCCACCAGGAAATAGTAATCCTTCATCTCTTCTCCCTCCTTTTTCATAATTCTTTAAGTGGCGGTACCACTTCTTCTTCACCTAGTCTCCACATTTCTGAGATTAGCAACTATTTTCTTAAGGAGTTCACCGATGAACTCGCTCTTATCACATTTCCACCAGGAAATGATGATGATATTTGCTTAACCATGATCCTATCAAGGAAATGGATTCTATTCTCAAAGATTCGGTTGATGAAAATTTTCCCGATGACAATCTTGATGATACCATTTCTGAGATGTTCACCAACGAACATGCTCTTGATTACTCATCCCCACCATTATGGGATGATTATGATGATGAACGTTTTGATCTTGAGACCATTAATGATGATACTTATGATGACCCTTTTGACTCCAAGGAAGAGAAAATCAAAGATTCTAAAATCTTGATTGATGAACTTGATCTTCCTGGATCAAGTGATTTCCTTCCTTTTCCCGAGCGTGACTCGGTTTTCTATGAGGATTTTTCTGAGGTTGATGCTTTGCCTTCGACCGACAATGAGGACAAGATATTTAATCCGGGTATACTCATTCATGAAAACCTCTTTGAAGTCACCAATCTTGCAACACCGGAAAAGAATGTAAAGAAGACCACTAATAATTCTTTAATTCTTGAGGATTTTAATCCTCCTCTTTATGAACTTCCTTTCCACAAAGAAGTTCCCGGGCTCGGAGCTTTACTCTCGTTTTCGTCTGAAAACGAGGAAAAAGTTTTCAACCCCGGGATTCTCACTTCTAAAAGAGTTCATTCTTCTCTTCTCCCAGAATTGTCTCATCGAGGCCCTAAGGCTTTCAAAGTCATTAAAATTCTTAAAAGCCCGATGGAGATTTTTTCTTGCTCTTATGGAAAGAACATTCCTCACTTGGATGTTCTGTGTCTCCATTTCTATCCCCCTTGACCAGCTCAAGT
The DNA here is from genome assembly GCA_026074375.1 of Tanacetum coccineum. NCBI lineage: Eukaryota > Viridiplantae > Streptophyta > Magnoliopsida > Asterales > Asteraceae > Tanacetum > Tanacetum coccineum. The sequence continues at coordinate 1,159 of BQNB010021965.1, read as the reverse complement.
ATGGGGGGATTGGGTCAAGCTAAGTGACCTAAAACAAGCGCTTCGTGTGTGGCAACCCATGCTTATCCTAGTATAATCGTAGTAGTAGTATGGTAGTTTAGTAGTAATGAATAAGTGTTTTATTGTTGTGAGAGGCCCACCTCTTCCATTATCCGTGTTTTGTGTTTGTGTTTTGTTTTTGTATGTCCAGGATTGCCTGGATTTTTGAAGCCTCTCGTGCTCGCATTTTTTTCCTTCGTTCACAAGAGCTTCAAATCCTCAGCTTCATTTTGGGAATCCGATATCCTAATCTTATCGACTAACGTTTATCTTTAAGCATACTTAATAAACGGCTTAAGATTTACGTAGAGACCCTTCTTAAAACATTGAGAACAATGTTTAATTCTAGTATGGGGGGATTTTTAATTTGATTGTGCTTGCAGTCGTTGTTTTCACGTAATCCCGTTTTTACCACTAAAATTTCAAAAAAATGAAAAAATTTAAAAATTTTCAAAAATAAAATAAGTGTTTTGTCATAATTTTGACTTTCATGCTGGGTAGAATAAGAGTAAATTTTGACTCGATCGAGCGTGTTGAGCTCTAGCTTGTTCCTTAACCTTTAGACTAAGCGTTCGTGGATCTTTGCGAAAAATGAAAAATGATAGAGTTAATTATGAGTTGGATGCTAAACAAGGATTATTTGGAAATCTTAAGAGCTCATGTGTGTAATTTGTGGCTTTTTCTCCCATAAGCTTCTAACCGGACTAATAATACGTGCTATTTTTGAAAATTAAACTTAAATCAACAATTTTTGAAGTATAGTCGATATCAATAATTTTAGTTCAAATTTATACTTAAATTTTCTAAAACGAAATTTTCTATATATCATGGTAATATAAAATGTTAAAAAAAATTGAAAAAAAGGAAAAAAATAAGTATTAATTATAAACTGTGGGCTAATAAAAGTTTGTTGCATCTTGCCGGCTCACAACCGATGTTGCAGCCTTCTAAAAGGTCGAGGATTTCATTTCCTTAAGAATGAATAATTATATTAAGTGTAGTAAATGTGAGTTAATAAATATAGGGAAATATTTTTTTTAAAATTTAAATATGCTTTTGAACTAAGACTATTTTATTTTAAGTTTTTCTAAATAAGTTATGTATATACGGGAAACCTAAG
>BQNB010021964.1:0-63579 GCA_026074375.1 Tanacetum coccineum | reverse complement strand
AGTGATTCTTTCTAACTACGAGCTATGCTATACTAATGATACTCGGGGGTGACCGAGTCTTTTTCATAATCCTAACAAAACCTCCGTCTCCAAGAGTCATTAGGTCTCTTATTCAAGTTCCTCGACAAGGTCAAGAGACTCGTACCAAAAATAAGAAAATGATTATCGTAGGTGAAAAATTTTTTTTAACCCGAGAGATTTAAACTCATATGAAACATTGGGTTGATATTATTCGTGAAAACGCCATTTGTCTAGGAGGACATAGGGATCATGTCTCCGCTTGTCTTTGTCTCATGCTTTATTGCATTGAGACATCCACTCCTTATAACCTAGCATTTTTCATTCTCAAAAGAATGGAAAAGACTCGATTCAAACCAAAGGAACTCTTGCCTTATGGAATGCTCTTGACTAGGTTATTCAAACATGTCATGTCCATCTCTCCTGAGCTAGCCTTTGATCATTATCTCTCACATGATCGAGCCATGCATCCGCTCGGTCCTCATTACGAGCGAAAGACACTAGCGGATCGGGGCAAGAAAAGACCTCGTAAGTCAAATGCTAGCTCCTCCTCCTCCTCTACTCTAAATCATCCATCGTCATCTCATCCATTAGATGATTCCATCGAGGAAAATGATGACGAATCTTTTCATCCCAATCCTTTCTCTCCGTCTCAAAACATTTCTTCCTCGTCAAATAATGTCTCTAGAGTCCATCAAAACCCTCCTCATGAAAGTAATTACTTAAACACTTATCTCTCAGAAACTATTAATCGTCAAACTCAACAAAGAGATGCTCACCGGGAAGGGTTAAGGTCAATTGGACAAGCTCTCAAGAACATGATGGGTGGAAAACCAAAATGAACGTGTTGACACAACTACTATGACATTATTATTATTATTATTATTATTATTATCATCTCTCGTGTTTAATACATTATATTTCTCTATTATTAGGACTAGGAGTAGCAAATTTTATTTGCATTTGACTTGAATAATCTTCTACATTCTATCATCTTTCTATGACTAGCAAATTTTATGATTATGACATGAGATGAAATGTTATTACTTGCTAAATGATTTGTATGTTAGAATAGAACTACATATTATTGCTTGAACTAGTTGATTCTTGAATATTGGTAGAAGCCAAAATCACTAGACTTAAGAAAAAGAGAAAACTGGAAATCTTCCTGTCTCCAGAAAATGGCCCCCTTATATACCCGGCGGCACCCCAATATATTTAGGACCGCCTGGTGATATGGGACCGCCAAGCGGAAAGAAAAATTTCTTTGTTACCTTTTTTTCTGTATCTTGACCCTCCTACCTACATCCTCAAGCTGAGAAAGTATAAAAGTTTTATATATATATAAAACTTTAAAAATGAAATGGTAAGTGTTTAATACTCGAGGGACTAAAAGTGTAACTTGTCGAGAAACTTTTATAAAATACTGGTTCGGGACTCATTTGAGCGACTTAACGGATGAACCAACGCACGAAACTTGCGCCATTGTTTTTCAAATCATTTTTCCGATAAAAATGAGTATTCGCTTGATATTATTTCATAAATATTTTATAACATTAAATGAAATATCTGTTATTCATTTTGTGGACCGGTTTTGCCTCGTCCGAAATAAAAATGGATTTAAGCTCGAGTATTCGCGTTATCGACAACGCTTTTAATTAAACATGATGACTAATTTATTTAATATTTTTATTAAATAAATACTGATAATTAAAAACACATTTAATTATTTTTGTGTGTCCGCGTTGTATGTTGTCCGTATAATCTTTGCGGTGCTGTTTTAGCCCTTTTCGGCTCGTTTCCAGGTCTTGGGCAAAACTAAAAAGTTGTCAGGAATATCATTCCACATCAAATTGCTTTAGAGTCCGAGTCGTGAAAACGTGATTTAGATGGTCGTTCTCATAAGTCAAGCCAGACCCTAAAAGAAATCGTCATTCAAACATTCGAAAATTCTCGGATGTAACAGAACCAACCTCTCCTCAACCTTTGAACCATTTGCTTGAGAACATCTTGGATGTCCCTCCTAGACCTTTAAACCCTCAACCAATTCAAAGTCTTCCTTTTTTGGATATCACTCTATCACTATCACCAATTACACCTCTTGAAAATCTCTCAAGTCCACCTTCACCATCACCACCACCACCTAAACCTCCTATCATGGGACATCCACTCTACTACAACTTTAATGACTATCATGGATCAACTTGTATTTGTTGTTTCCATAACCGTAACCTCCATTTAAACCTTCGAGATGAAATGAACATTATGTTTGCTCATCTCGAGTATCTTCTAACCACTGCCTTTACAACCCATTTTCCACCTCCACCATAGACCCTTTTCAAATGGCCTAATAATGGAAAATCCAAAGACATTTTGTTTAAAAAGTCATTCTCTATGAATCATGAATCATTTAAGACTTATGTAGTATTATGTCTCTTTATCTTGTATTAGTTCTAGTTTTATTTTGCATGAATGTATTAGTTGGTTGTACTAATGTATGAGTTTCTTGTTGGTGGAATGAAACTCTTCTTTTGTTAATTTAAATACAATGTGTTAACTTAAAAGATATTTGTCTTGCACTTGTTCTTCTAACCTTGTTTTGTAGCACATAATTTTTGTAAGATCGATCCTTTGGTGCCCCGAACAAGGGGGAGCATACATCAAGAGGGAGTCTTGATATCGTCGATTTCTTTCTTCCTTCAACAACTCGACGATCATTCTTTTTGGATTCGACAAAAATGGGGAGAAATGAAACATAACTCATTTAATAATTTGACATCTTTAATTTTTTTTAAAATGAGTTTATATTTTGTCATCATCAAAAAGGGGGAGATTGTTAATACAAATAATGCCTAAAACGTTATTTATATTTTTTCGACCTCTCAACGTTTTGATAATGACAAAATGTAAAAACATTTACAATAAAAATAAACGTTTACAAATTATTAAATGTAAAATTTCATTTCTAAGATTAGTGATCACTTAAGGTATGAACAAACAAAATAATTAAGCATGATTAGTGATCAAGAAAATATTTTTCTCTTAAACCTCACTTTTAATTCTACAAAAGTATTTTCTCAAAAATACATTTACAAAATATTTTCTAATTAAAAGAAAAGTTTTATTAAAAACTTAAAATTTGAAATTCAAAATTTCCCCTAAAAATGGAAGGTTCCATAACAGATACAACCTTCACCACAAAAAGACAAAAAAGGGAGCGGATCTAGTGGCGGCCCCCTTAAAGGCCTGGCGGCCCCCTTATATATAAGGGACCGCCGGGACCGCCACCAGAAGACCGTTGGCATTCCCTGCCTATAAATACTGCTCCATTCCCAACAGAAAAATATTCCTCTTTGCACGAAATTTTTTAGTCTTTTCTTTCTCTCTTTAAACCTTCTTTCTCTCATTAAAACTCTTGATCACTAACATACTAAGATCTTGTTTCAAGTGATCTAATCTATTCTTTTCATCTCTTCCCTCTCATTCAAGTGCAAGAGAAGAACACTCGTATTCGTCAAGAAATGAAGTGTTAGAAACGAAGTGTTAATTAGTGACCTCTCTTCTTTTCTTCTAAGTACAAAACTTCTATTGTATTTATCTTGTGTATTTGTGTGATTCAGATATTGTGTAGATCCGATAGTGTAGATCTTGTGAGTGTGTATATCTTGTGAAGTGGTAGATTGGTTCTAGCTAAGATTAGGACTCGACATTTAGCTTAGTGTTGAAAAATAACGTAAGCGACGTGTAAACGGTTTTCTCCGCCTAAAGGGAGCTTGTTGACATAGTGAAATCTCGAGTCGGATACTCGGGGAGTGGAGTAGGGCGAAGAGGTGCTTCGTAGCCGAACTACTATAAAATCTTGGTGTCTTGGTTTGGTTGTTTCTTTCCTTATCTCTTTACATTATTATTGTTGTTATCTAGTTTTAGTTAGGTAGTTATTGCTTGCTCATATTGTGATTTGATTGTACATATAACTCAGATCTATATATTTTTGAAATTAAACTTTTAAAACGTAAAACAAACGTGTAAACCATTCATACACCCCCCCCCCTTCTAGTTTCGACACAAAAACCATTTAGTCTGTGTTTCTGGCAATAATTGGCTCTTAATCATTGTTCTTGTTAGTGTCATCAATATCAAATAGCCATCTGGTCACTTACCTACAACATTAGGGAGATGTATTCTCACTAACTAATATTGTTAAGATTTCTTTCACTATCCTTGTTCTACCGTTGAATACTCTAAAAGGCTTTACTAGTTAAGAGTATCCAACAAAGAAACCTTCATCAGCCTTACCATCAAATTTGCCTAAGTGATCTATGGTATTGAGAATGGTAACAGGACACCCAAATGGTCTCATAAAACTTAAGTTTGGTGTTCTTTCAGTTGTCTTTTTTTTTCCTTTATTTTTTTCCTTTACCATGAAAATTTTCATATGGGGGTCTGTAAGAGGCTTATTTACTAACATATCTATTTGCATATAGGATGCAGTATTAACTGCTCTTGCCCAAAAAGTAGTTGATAACTTAGAATCAGCTAGCATAGTCCGAGCAGCCTCAATTAGTGTCCTATTCCTCCTCTCAGCAACTCCATTTTATTAAGGAGTTCTAGCTACACTAAATTGTCTTAAAATACCCTTCATCTCACAAAACTGATTCATTTCTTTGTTTTTGAATTCAGTTTCATTATCACACCTAATCACCTTAACCTTGTGATCCACTAGATTTTCTATCCCAGTTATAAAGGACTTAAGAATGCCACTAGTCACATCCTTAGTTGCAAGCATGTTTCTACATGATTATCTATTCAAGCAAGCTTAGAGATCTTGCCATCCTCATCCATCACTACCACATATAAGAAGATCTATCACAACAAGCATAGAGTCTTATCATCTTCACAACAACATCATGCTTATTGATCTTGATGTTTAGATTAGGATTTTTAATATCTAAATTTACACTTATGTCTTGGGTCATCATTATCATGTATCATAACTATAAACCAAACTAGAGTTAGTTGGTTTATGTGTTTAGGCCATAAAACATAAGTTTCGTTATGTTGTGCCATAAAACATATCGGGTTTGGTTGTACTGAAGAAGGACTCGGTATTTAGCTTTGTACCAGAAAAAGTGTAAGCGACATTAGGTTGGTTCTACCTCAAAGTAAGACTCGGTATTTAGCTTAGTACCGCATAAAGTGTAAGCGACGTTTTATGGTTTTCTCCGCCTAAAAAGAGGGGGGGGGGGGGGAGGGGGCTTGTTGATTCTAGTTAAGTAACTCTCGACTTGGGTACTCGGGGAGTAGAGTATGACGAAGAGGAGCTTCGTAGCCGAACCACTATAAATCATCATGTCTGGTTTGCCCTTTCTTTTACCTATCGCTTTACATTTATATTTGCTTTTATCGCTTTATATTTATATCATGGTTGCAAAAATCGTGAATCGTTAACTGGACGGTCGACCACCTTGTAGCTTGTAATCGGTCTAGGCGAGATTAATAGACGATAATCGATTTGGGCATTTTGGAAAAAATTGGGTTTGTCAGCAAGTTTTGTGGTATTTCCGAGGAGTTTTTGGTTAGTATTGGCAAGATTTTTTTCTAAAAAACAACATGTAATAGATTTAATCAGTTACTATAAGTGATCAAAACAAGTTTACGGTGAGTTTTAGGTACTTTCGACAAGATTAGAAGGGTTCTAGTAAGTTTGACCACCGTTGGTCTTCGTTGACCATGGTTGACCTTTTTGTTTGACCAAGTTACATAAATCGGCAAGGTCGGTGGCCTTGTAGCGCCTAGAAGGCGATTAATCGGCCTTGTAAACTTTTTTGTAACACTAATTTATATTTGCATTTCGTCTATATTTGTGCTATATATTGTGTTGTGATGACATGCTTTCTTTTATGCTCTCCACTATATTTATTGTCTTTTATCTATTAGAGACACTTATCATATTACGTCATACTTGATTGGTTGTTTGATACAAAAGATTTAAGTTTTTAATGGAAACGTAATCACCCCCTCTACGATTCCACAATTGGTACCAGAGCCACGTCTCCCTAAATTTCAAAACAAATAGTTTTTAAAATAGAGTACGGTTTATGTATCAAATTTCCTATCAAGCGGCACATAATATGAAAAGTTCTTCTTTGTTTAGTACTCACAAGTTTTGGTGTTAACTATAATGTGTAATACTAGCTTGAGAGTTTTTTTAACGATACAATCCGTAAAGGATTCATGTCTCTAAAATGATTTTTAAACATTCTACCTAAAAGTCACTCCTCAGGATCGATGGATCCCACCATGCCTGATCCATCCTTGTTTTTGGTAGATTCGTTGGTGACATTTTTAGATTTTGGCCAACTTTAAAAATTCATAGAAAATCAACTGTGTGCCGGATTTTGATGAATCAAAAACCATTTTTAAAGTATTTTTAATGTACTTTCCAATGGAATTGGTCTCAAGTATTAATTCAAATTTTAAGTTAGCCAAATAAGCAAAATGCCACAGAGTGTCTAAAGTTTTAATTTTGGTTTAAGCGCAAAAATGTTATTTTGATTTTTCCTTTCGAGCCGGGCATTTCTAGTTGGTATTCCCTTGAAAGTTAGTGTATTTTATCATTGGAAAGTAAATGTATACTTCAAACTTACTAGTGGGGATGAAACTAATTTATTTATAAATAAAATCAAGCTATGTATAGATTGTTATATTTTATACGCAAAATGAAGTATAGTATTTTTGTGTGTTATGCTAAATGACTGATAGGAATACGAAAAGTATTGGTCACTTCCAATATAATTAGTCGTAGCTCGTAGTAAGTCAAATGGTTAAGATAGAAAGCTAACCGGTTACAAGCTGTTGTATAAATACCCTCTCCACACATGGAGAGGGTGTTGGTTGGTTCATTTGTCACACATAATCTAATCTTTCTTTCTTTGTTACTTTTTCTCACTTTGAACCATCCTTTTATCCACTTTCTCTCTCTAGATTTCTATATTGTTCTTTGGTGTTATAGATTACTAGTATTCTACCATTGGTATCAAGAGCTATGGCGTGATTGGTTTAGTTTTGTGTTTGTTTTGTTTTTTTAATCAAATCGTACTATTTTTTTCTTATTTTTTTGTTTTTGAAGCTCTATTGTACACTAAAAGATCATTTACCTTGGTAAATCTGATCTAGTATCTTTAGGATATAGGTGTACAAGCTTAGAATCAAAAAAATATCATCTTTGTTCAAATTTGGTGTTCGAATAGTCTTTAGAAATTACAAATCTTGATTTTAAATTTTTTGGCTTAAAAACCATAAAGTTTGCATTTTTAAGGTACCTATAGGCTTAGTAATACTAGTTGTACAAGAAATTTTGGGAAAAAACGATCAAAAGTGTGTCTTTTTATGTTTTGAAAAATCTAAATTTCATTTTGGTAAAGGCGAATTAGCAATTATTTATTGAAAGTGACTTGGCAATTTGAGTTAAAGGTGAATTAACAAGTTTCTTTGCAAGGCGATTTATCAAGTTTCTTTGCAAGGCGAGTTATCAAGTAGTAGTGAAAGGCGAATTAGCAAATTTTCATTGCAAGGCGATTTATCACGCACTTAGTACAAGGCAATTTATCAATTTCCTTTGCAAGGCGATTTAGCTATTACCAGCCAAGGAGTTATCCATTTCATTTGCAAGGTGATTTAGAATCATTACAAAAGCCAGGCGATTTTATTCAATTTTCCTTTGCAAGGCGATTTAGCAATTTACCAAGCCAAGGTGATTTAGCAATTTCCTTAGAAGGCAATTTAACAATATTCAAAAGGAAAATTAATTCACTTGAACTTAAATTCAAAACTCAAAGTTGCTAAAGTAAATTATACGGTTTATCTCTTTGATTTGTAAAATCCCGTGAAACATTCAATTGTCTTCCCGGTTTTATCAAGAGTTGTAAAATCCCGTATAGTTTCAAGATTAACAACACTCAAAAGACAACTTAATAAAAACACAATTACGTTCAATCACCGTTTGATCCACAAGTAATTTAATAACATCAAATCAACATGGATTCAATGACTCCACTTAGACAAAAGAATACTCTTGCTGAGTACATGATACTCTTCGGTGCTGACAATCGTCCACCAATGTTGGACAATGAACTGTATGATTCTTGGAAAAGTAGAATGGAATTATACACGCAAAACAGAGAGCACGAAAAGGATGGATTTATTGAATCAGTTGAATATGGTCCTCTCATTTGGCCTACTGTTGAAGAGAATGGGGTGTCCAGAACAAAGAAATATGCTGAATTATCTGTTGCTGAGAAAATTCAAGCTGATTGTGATATGAAGGCAACCAATATCATTCTTCAAGGTCTAGCAGCTGATATCTATTCACTTGTGAATCATCACAGAGTTGCCAAGGATTTATGAGAAAGAGTTTAATTGCTAATGCAAGGTACCTCTTTGACTAAGCATGAAAGAGAGTGTAAAATGTATGATGCATTTGATAAGTTTACTCACATCAAGGGGGATCACTATAGTTGTACTTGAGAGTCTGGTCAGGCTGATTAATGTCATGAAAACATTTACAACCTGAAAATGGAGCAATTTTAAGTTAATACTAAGTTCTTAAATAGTCTTCCACCTGAATGGAGTAAGTTTGTGACTGGTGTCAAACTTGTAAAAGATTTGCATACCACCAACTTTGATTAGATTCATGCATATCTTTAACAACAAGAACTCCATGCAAATGAAGTCCGTCTTCTGTGTGAATGCAATCAAGATCTACATACATTTGTTGCAAATCAGCAGATGACACCACCTCACTTCAACACTTATCAGTCTTCATACAACAATCCTTAGATTCAACAATAGTTTCCACATCTCATTATGATCAATCATTCCACTCCAAACATTACTCTCTACTTATCCTTCCAACTAAATTCAAACATTCATCCATTACACCATCATATCCATATCAGTCTTAAATAAATCATCAAACCTCATCTGTTCCACAAGTTTGCTTATCAATCACCTCAAGTTTCTACACAACCAATGACTGAGTCACCTCTTGTAGACTTAGGTTTTGCTGTTCATGTATTCTCTCCAGGAGATGATCCAATTGCTTGTCTCAACAAGCAATGGGCTTTTCTAACAGCTGTAGCTTCCTCAAGGTTCCCCTCAACTAATAATCACTTGGGAATGTCATCGAAATCCCAAGAACAAAGGCCACTATTTAAAAATGCTGGGTACGTGCAACAAGTTTAGGGGAGACAAGGGCAAGGTTATTCAAGTATTGTTTATAAGAGTAATGCTACTGGTTCTGGGGGAAACAATGCAAGTGGACAAGCAAGTGTTGTTAAATGCTACAACTGTCAAGGTGAAGGACATATGGCTAGGCAATGCACTCAGCCTAAGCGTCCAAGGAATGTAGCATGGTATAAGGATAAAGCAATGTTAGCTGAAGCTCGGGAAGCTGGACAAATTTTGGATGAAGAGCAACTCGTATTTCTTGCAGATCCAGGGGTTCCAAGACGGTCAAGCTGTTCAGACAATCATTCCAAAACAATGCTGCTTTCCAGACTGAGGATCTCGATACTTATGATTTTGCCTGTGATGATCTCTCGACTACACAAGCGGTTCTTATGGTCAACATTTCTAATTATGGTTCTGATGTTATCTCAGAGGTATCTAATTCTAAAACCTATCTGAATGATATGGATAATCAAAGTGTGCATGCATTGCAGGATTTTGAACAATCACCAGTTATGAATTTTACAGATAATAAGATATCTAGTGATAGCAATATCATTCCATATTCTCAATATTTGTAAGAAACACAAAAGGCAACTATTCAAGATACTAATTTGCAGGCACAACAAGATTCAATGATTTTATGATTGAACAAATGTCCAAATAAATGATTAATCATGTAATTAATTGGGAAAGGCTAATAAGCAACAAGAACAGAATAATGAAGCAGTAACCGCTGAGCTAGAGTGATATAAAGAACGAGCCAAAACTTTTGAATAACGTCTTAATATTGATTTAAGCAGTCGTGAAAAAATGATTGACTCTTAAATGGATGATATGATTAAAGAGAAGCTTGCACTAAAAGAAAAAGTTGATCTCACTTGAGCAAAATCTTTCTAAACAAATCAAAGAAAAGGAATGTTTATTGCAAACATTTCACCATTTTTAAAAATGAATCTAAAGAAAAAGAAAATAAAATATATGGAAAATGAAATTGATTTGGAAAAGAAGATAAAGGAACTTGATAATATTCTTTTTAAAGTGGGTCAATCTGCTCAAACAGTGCACATGTTAACAAAGCCTCAAGCCTTTTATGATAATATACATAAACAAGCTCTAGGTTTATCAAACCATTTTAAAACTTAAGATACTTCCATGGATTAAACCACCTTGTTTGATGGATTGTTTATTTCTGCTAAACATGTTGCTATGCATGTGATTGATGATGAAGAGACTTTGATTTTGGAAGAAGAGAGTTGATCAAAATTGTCTGAAAAAGGAAAGGATCCAGAGATTATTAAAAAAAACATTTCTCATAAACCTATTGATTATGAAAAATTAAATAGACTATCTGAAGATTTTAGGAAACGTTTTACTCCACAACAAGAAATGGATGCTGAACAAGCTTTCTGATTTCGTATATCTAATCCTACCATTGAATCTTCTAATCAACCACCTGTCAAAGCGGAAGTTCCTAGTAAACTACCTAATGTGAGTTTGGGTGAAGCAAGCCTTAAAAAAGCTTAGATTCCACCTCCTATTTGACCTGTGGTGAAGAAGAGGACAACACCTGATAATCGTACAGAAGGTGAATGGGGATTTGAACATACAAAAGCTGTTTTTGACAATGAAATTATTCCATTTCTAAAATTTTTTAACAAACATCTTCAATGTGTTTGATAGAGATATTCTAAATGAAATAATGGAAGTACAAACAGTTTTTAACCAAATGGACGTTGCTGTTCAACAGTCTTTAGTTGACAAACAATGTTTGGAAATTGCTAAGAAAGAATTACTTTTGGAAAATGATCGACTCTTACAACAAATCATGTCTCAAGATGTTCTTTTAACTGTGATGAATTATATGTCGTTGATTGGTGAATCTGTGAATATGGAAATAAAGCGAAATGAATCTTGTGATAAGTGTTTTAATCTTGATGCTGAGCTTTTGAAATCACAAAATGCGTCTAATAATCTTTTGAAAAGTTACACACCAACTTGAAAAAAATTGTATTTCATCTTTGAATTTTGTCAATACAACTAATCAAGAAATTTTTCAAAAAGATGAATCTTGTAATAATCAAAATGCTCTCGAAATTCTAGAATTTTTAAAAAATAATGATTTGAAAGCTCAGCTACAAGACAAAGATACTACCATTTGTAAGTTGAAGGATATTATAAAATCAATAAGATAAAGTCCAAGAAGAGAAAGTTAATTAGATTATGTACTGAATTGAACCAAAAATGTTGAACTGAGAGAATAGTGGGTGGCAAAACTATTTTCGGAATAACGAGCGTCTTTGAAATAAAAATTAAATCATGTGAAACACGTTTTTAAAGAGCAGTTTGACTCAATCAAAAAGACACGTGTTCGTACTAAAGAACAGTGTGACTCTTTAATTGATAAACTAAACTTAAAATCTGCTGAAAATAAGGATTTAAAAGCTCAAATTCAAGATAAGGTTTTTGTGATCACATCATTGAAAAAAAATTTACAAAAATTAAAAGGAAAAAAATTAAGTGATATTGCGCACAACACCATTCTACCCACCCTATTGTTCCAGCATGTATCAAGCTAGATTTAGAACCTTTATCTTCCTAGTTTATTGCTAAATAGGAAGCACGCATAGATACCTTAATAATACTCAGGAACAAGCTTGATATTCTTGGGGAATAGTCGAACAAGCTAAAGCAAAACAACCTTTAGATAAAGAGTTAGACCTTGCCTATAAGCATGCTCGATGAATTCAGGAGTTACTTGTATATGTTCGAGATACATGCCCTAATGTGATTAATCTTAGTGCTAAAAAGGTTGCTATCACACCAAAAAACAAGGTCAAGAAAGTTAGGTTTGCTGAACCTCTCACATTACATCCTCAATCAACATTAAACATGTAGAGTCATCTACAACATCAGATTCTAACACACCTGCGTTGTCTCCTACAGGATTGAAGTGCTCTACTAGTAATTGACGATCAAAAGCCACCGGTAAGTAAAAAGAATGATAGGATCTCGCGAACCACAAGTAGGAACATGAAGAGATAAAGTAAGAACCCAACCTATGAAAGTTAATAAAAATAAAAGAATTGTTGAAACCTATTCATGGATGTTGATTTTAATGCGATGTCGCTGTTAAATAGCGAATTCTGAACCTATTTGTGCTACTTGTAAGAAATTTATGTTTGATGGTGTTCATGATATGTTTCTTCTTGATTTTGTAGAAAATGTGAATAGCCATGCTAAATCTGCTAAGAAACATAAAAAAACAAAATATTTAGAAACCTACGGGTCATATATTCACTAAAGTAGGACTTAAGTGGAAACCAACAGGCAGAACTTTCACTATAGTTGGGTAATTTCGATGTCCCTAGTTAACTAGGATCCCTTCAGCTAACGTAGTGGTCCTCCTAAGAAAACCACTTCCAGACTTACTTCCGACTCAGTTGAAACCCAAAAACCAGAGCTTAAAGTTTATAGCAGAAAACCCAAAAATGTTAAAAATGTAGGTTCGAGTAAAAAAGCTAAGATTGTAGAATCTAAGAATGCTAACCACACAGAACCCAATCATACGTGGGGATCCAATGGTACAGATATTCCATCTTCTTCTTCTTTTGTCATGACAGGTTGTCCAGATTGTTCTCTGGTATCTGGACTCCGGATGTTTGAAACACATGACAGGGAACCGCTCTCAGCTCATGAACTTTGTTAGTAAATTTCTGGGTACAGTTAGATTCGAAAACGACCAAATTGCAATGATTTTATGGGGTATGGTGACTATCAGCTGGGAAATGTGACTATCTCAAGAGTATACTATGTCGAGGGGCTTGGACATAACTTGTTTCTGTTGGTCAATTTTGTGACGCGGATCTTGAAGTTGCATTTTGGAAAAACACTTGCTTTATTCGTAATTTAGAAAGTGTTGATCTACTTTCCGGATCCCGAGACACAAATTTGTACACAATTTTCTCTTGAAGAACATGCATAAAACCTCTCTTGATCTGTCTCTAATCCAAAGCGTCAAGACTAAGAAGCTGTTTATGGCACAGCGGTTATTACATCTTAACTTCGTACTCTAAACCCCAAACGGCCCCGCCCTAGCTAAAGACGGTCTTTGCACGAGGCATTCCACAAGCTTAAATTTCAGAAAGATCATTTATGTTCAGCATGTGCATTAGGAAAAAGCAAGAAAACCTCTCATCAACCCAAAGCTGAAGACACTAACCAAGAGAAACTATATCTTTTGCATATGGATTTGTGTGGCCCAATGCGTGTGGCGAGTATTAACGGGAAAAGGTATATCTTAGTGATTGTCGATGATTACTCAAGATTTACTTGGGTCAGATTTTTGAGGACAAAAGATGAAGCTCCTGAGGCCATCATCAAATGCATCAAAAATATTCAAGTTCGTTTGAATGCCATCGTTCATAATGTTCGAACAAATAATGAAACCGAATTTGTCAATCAGATACTTCGTGAACTTATTCTAGATTAATTTTGTGCAATCTCGCATCAAACATCTGTTGCCCGCACTCCTCAGCAGAACGACGTTGTCGAAAGGCGAAACCTGAACTCTTGTAGAAGCTGCTCGTACAATGTTAATATTTTCTAAAGCTCCATTATTTTTATGGGCCGAAGCAATCAATACAGCCTGTTACACCCAAAACCGTTCTTTAATCCGCCTTTAATAACAAGCAAAACTCATATGACTTATGCAGAGATTATAAACCGGGATTATCACTTTTCATGTCTTTGTCAGCTCTCTTATCCTACCAATTACTAATGATGACCTGGGTAAATTAGATAGCAAAAGCTAACATTGGTAATTTCGTGGTTACTCGCCCTCCAAGAAAGCGTTTATAATCTATAACAAACGAACCCAAAAATTAGAGAAACAATATCATGTTATATTCAGATGAGCTGACAGCTAGGCTTCTAAATAATGTCAGTTCATGACCCTGGCATCATTCTTTGACCCTGCAACATCCAGTATGACTGCATTCCAAACACCTGTTCTCAAAAACACTAGTAGCCACCAAACAGAAATATTAAGGAGTTACATGTTTCATTAAACCTATGTTCAATAAATACTTCACTCCTCCATCAACTACTGCTACTCTAGTTCAAGAAGCTGTTGCACCAAGAGCTGCAGTTTTAGTCAATTCTCTTGTGTCAACTTCCATTAACCAGGATGCTCCATCAACAAGTATTCCATCAACACAAGAACAAGAACATTCTCCTACATCTTCCTCAAGGTTTTGAAGAATCACCTAAAACACCAACTTTTCGTGATGATCCACTTTATGAAACTCTTCATGAAGACTCGACTTCTCAAGGATCAAATGTGAGACAAACCCATACTCCATTTGAACACCTTGGTAAATAGACTAAGGATCATCCTATAGCAAACGTGATCGGTGATCCTTCTCGCTCTGTCTCTATGAGAAAGAAACTCTAAATTGATGCCATGTGGTGTTATTTTGATGCCTTCCTAACTTCTGTAGAACCAAAGAACTTTAAACAAGCAATGACCGAACTGTCATGGATCGATGCAATGCAAGAAGAAATTCATAAATTTAAAAGGCTACAAGTTTGGGAATTGGTGTCGTGTCCCATAAAAAGTGTTATTGATCAAACTTAAATGGATTTATAAAGTCAAGACGAATAAATTTGGTGGGGTACTAAAGAATAAGGCTAGAGTAGTTGTACGTGATCGAAACTACCTTTTCGGGGGGTCTTAGTTGATCAAAATAAACAAGATGAATCATTGTGTAGTTTTAGTGAGAGAAAGTAAAGAGAGTGGGATGAATACAAAAAGAGAGAATATTAGATTGAAAGGAAAAATGGAAAAAAATACGAAATGAACATCCACCCACAACACCGTCTAAATCTGTTAATCACACAAGAGATCCCTCATGGATAGCCTTAGGGGTATTTATACTAAAACCAAAAAGAACACTATCTCTAATACATAAATGACCTCTGCGTGACAGCGCAGTGTCCAAAGCCTAGCCAATTCACGTGGACTACGCCACTCATAAAAATTGAGGCAACATAACCCTCCAAGATGGTCTAAAAAATGTCGGATAATTTTTTTGTTAAATGCTATATAGAGTGTAATAATGTATCGAAATAATAACGTTTATAGACTTTTTTATCTGTTCTATGTCATTTAATTTTACTAAAATGACATTTTATGCTCAAGACCATGTTATTATTTATGAGGTCAAACTCGATTAAACGTCGAAAATGCTTAACCATGACCCGAATCGCGGGTAACCGCCCACTTCGGCTACCCGCGTTGTACGATTCGATTTCAGGTAGTAAAATTAATTACCCACCCCGCGATAGATAGTTTAAATCTTTTTTTTGGGTAAAGGGTTACCCCGGTAAAGTATATTAAAACTAAAAAAGATTAAGTACAAATATAATGTGGCTGAAGTACCACATTAACCTCAAACTAAACAGCTTGATCAAACTAAATAGCTTGATAAACAATTAAAACTAGAGCTTATGACATGCCATAAACTCTTACAACTCTAGAGACAACTAATTAAAACTAGAACACATGAATCAACTAAACAAGCTAACCAGCAGCAGTCGTGAAAGATGAACTTCCACCAGCTTTTGTGTTTTGAATTAAGTTGGCCGATTCATCATGCACATTTTGAACATCTTCTTCATCATCTTCTTCTTCGTCATTTAAGGCATAAAAAGAATTAGACATGGAGGTATTATCTTTCTTAGAAGAATTACCAGTCGTCTTCAACATAGATGCCGATTAAGATGTATTACCCACATTAGTAACTCCCTTCTTTGGTGCACTTGTAGTCGTCTTTGGCTCATACATAACATTTTGTTTAATCGAAGGACCAGCAAACTGACCAACATTAGTAGACTTGGACTTACCTTTCCTCTTCTTTCATTTATACCCACCGTTTGGCAACCATCAATAGTCTACTCAACTGTAGGAGATAACGAATATAGCAGGTATAACAATAGGAGGGACACACCACCTTTTTAGGGCAATGGTCATGAACATGACCAAATTTTTTACATATATCACATCTGGGTGGCCTCCATTCATACTCAACATGGATGATTTCTTTTGTGAAACCATCCCCACAAAGAGATGGAATACCAATAGTAACAACATCCACGAGATCAGCCACTGAATTTACCTCAATTAAGCACCAAGAAAAACTACTCCTACCCCATGATTCATTACACATGAAGCTTGTGGATGAATGAAGCATAAAAGGTGATGCGTATTTTCATTTACCTCAATTAAGCACCAGAAAAACTACTCCTACCCCATGATTCATTACACATGAAGCTTGTGGATGAATGAAGCATAAAAGGTGATGCGTATTTTCATTTAAAATATATTTTTATCAAGTTTTAAATTTATAAAACTCGATTTACCTAATGACGCACTAACGGGCAAAGAACCCGATCGTGGGTAGTATAGAATGGTAAATCCGAAAGTCGACGCTAAGTGCTAAAAGCGACTAAATATGAGTTTAAATGGTTGTCATGTTTAAAAGATATTTGAATAATTAAATTATAAGAGAAGAAATGAGAAGAATGAAACTGGTTTTATCAATCCAAGGAAATGGTATAGTGGAAAACTACTAAGAAGATTAACCCATTTAACATAATTAAATATCCAAGATTGAATTATCTTGATATCAAGTGCAATTTCTAATTCTTGTTTTATTAGCGGGTTCTAAGGTCGATAGACTTGAATATACATATGCAGTCTATCCTATACTTCCTGCGATTCCTAATCAGTCCCAAATCATCAGGGAGGTAGGTTATCCAGGTTGTAGTGATTAATCACAACTATTCTCAAAACATATATAATAATCTATAAAGATTATTAACCCTCTTTGAAAGAGTTCATGTGCTTTTTAAGTATATAAAGTTATAAGTGCGGTGACCGGTCAGTTCTTACACCAAGTAAGGAGTTAGTGATCCTCCCTAGTACCCATTGGATCCTATATTGACAAGATAATCTAATAATGGGGCAAGCTAGGTCCAAACCACCTGTACTACCAAAACGCAAGGTTACGCGAAAGTCAAGGAATATCTAATGAAACAATAGTCAGACAAAGAGATCAAAAATAATTAACCAAGGAATAATTAATAAATTAAATGACAAGAGTAAAATTAAACATAATAAATATCAAGCATCAACAAATTAAGCCGAGACCAAATAAATTATTAAAAATAATTAATTGAAATCAAACTGTAATTGTTGAGGAATCATGTACAAATCATGCTGAAATAATGCTCCCGATCTTCTAGTTGGATCCCGTGACGAACCCCGAAGGATTCGCCATATACCTGAATCAAGCAGGCAAGATACCTGCTTATTCTTTTTCCTTCTTCAGTTGTGTTCTCCGAGAGAAAAACAAGAACATAATTAATTGATATCTCCATTGATTCTCCATGCGTCCCTTTTAAAAAAGTAAATGTCCAATGTGGCATACAGACGCTTTTCGGCCCCTTCATCTTCAGGAACTGTAATTAATTTATTATTGAAACCTTAACAACTTCAGCCCTTGTAATGAGTAATACTTTACGCCGTAATTGACTTGGTTACGACGTAACCTTACCGACGTGGTTATGGCGTAACCTTACCGACGTGGTTACGCCGTAAATTTTCTGACGTTACGCCGTAAACTTCTGACGCGGCTTTCCTTCTTTAAGTGATAAAATTGGTTACGGCGTAATTAATAATCACGTTGCGCCATAACCAAAAGTCAGCACAATATATTTATTCATAAATAAAAAGATTACTCCGGCGTAAACTATATGGGTCGTTGACGTCCCCGTAAATTCCCTCGTTATCACCGATCTTCGATAAAATAAATGATCTTCAAAAATCTTTCGTAATCAATGGTTTTCAATGACACGTAACTATTATTGTCGTTACGCCGTAACTTCTTCGTCAGCATAATTTCTCATGTAACAACCGGTTACGGCGTAATCATATTATCAATTACGCCGTAACTCTTGAATAATGCGGATTTTGATATAAAAAACCGTTTTTCCGCATCTTTTCCGTTCCATTGCCTAAATTACCTAAAATACAAAATATCAACGAATTAAGTACCAAAACGATATAAAGCAATAAGCCCTATATCAATTTTAAACAAAATCAAGAAATTAGAGATTAAAAAACATGCCTATAGGCCGAGTTTATATATTCTTTCACAAACAAAGTATGAAGATTTTTTTTGAAATCACTGCAACATGTGAAACATATTTGCTTCAATTTATTTTAAATTCGCTTGATTTTTAATTTAAGGTTTACCTTAGATCGGTGGGTTTTACAGAGAATTTGGGTTGAAAGTGGATGTTTGGGTGGTTTTGTTATTTTAAATTTTACTTTTGACCCTTCAACTTTTGGTGAATATACTCCGCGTTATTTAAGTTTTTATTCTTTTTATTTTTGACACATATATTTTTTTACTTAATTTTTGTTAAAAATGAATTTTAAAAATATTATAGCCAATTAGGGCCCGTTTGGTTTGTAGATGGGTTTAGGATTATGATTTAGATTTGGATTTGAAATTGGATTATGATTTGGATTTGAATATGATGTAAGAGAGAGAAAATATAAAATGTAATAAAATAAAGTAATTTTATAAAATATTATATAATTTTTTTAAAAATTATAACAAATTTTTTAATTAATTTCAATAAAACAATATCAAAAGATAAAATATGTGGTTAAAGTTTAAAGCTAGCCCACTTTTAGAAGAAAAAGACAAATAAAAAGCTAATATTGACTTTCTATGTGCTAGCCAGATATAAAGGAGTCAGACCCAATTATTGAGCCCACAAATGTTAACCAAACAACAAACTTTTACTTTAAGTCCCAACCTTATGTAAAAACCCACTAAACAAACGCATCCTTAAAGAAATATTTAAGTTTTTCTAATTAAAAATACTTAAAAATAAAAATAATAATTGAAAGAATGTTACCTAATAAGAAAACATTCTTTTTTTCTAAAATACAAGAGTTCTTACTTTGCTTTTTGCTTTACTAGATAAAAGATGATTAAGAATGAGTTGAAAGATATAGTCTGTAATTTGTTAGGCGGATGCTATATTTTTTCTATTAAAATACAAAGTTTTAATTTTTCGCCATTTGTGTGTATTTTCAGTCCAGTCTACGATATATAATGATTATTTTACCCTTTAATTTTAAATATAGTAGGGCTAGATACGTCACAAACTACACACAAAAGTCGAAATTTGAAAAGTTTGTCTTTTGATAACAAAAAAAAATAACTACACAAAATAACAATCATAAGTTAGATGATTTTTTCAAATCATTAACCTGTTAAACAACTAGCTTTTAAAGAAATAAAGTAAATCTAAGTTTAACCTAGCTATAATATAAATTGATGACGTATAATGGGTACGGCAGGCTTCTGGGCCTGGGCTGTACCGTTACACGTGGGCCTTAGCCCAATTAAGCAATTAACAACTATGACAGGCCAAAACTAGGCCCACAACCACACTGGCACGGCTGGATGCAACAACACGGACGCGGATTGGTTACAAGCCACTTCCGTAAGACCTTCGCGGACCAGCTAGCGTCTGCGAAAGGGGATATGCGTCTACAGGTCACGATTATTGTGGACCCTTACCCGACAAGGGTCCCACTCCGTCCACTACAATTGTAGGCGAAATGTTAAGAAACCCTAGTATTTCAACCCATATAAATAGGGGTCCTCTTACACATCAAAAGGTACAATTCTCTGACTCCACAAAATACACACACACTTCTGACATGATTTCTTACTCTCGCGCCGGAGTCTAACTGTGGGGTCCGTACTCACGGTAAGGCTAACTGTTTGTTTTCATTGTGTAGGGAATCATCTCAATCACTTGGTTTAGTACAAGATATACCTCAAAGTAAGCCAAAAGGTTTGGCCCAACAAGTAATATTAACCCATCTTATACCCAGTGACACATTTTGTACTAACATAAATATCACAAAATCATCTCTACTCTAATTTTACCAATAGTTTCCGCAAGTTGGCATTTTTTTCCGAAACGAACACTGTAATGATCAAATTCTATTAAAAGGGATAATAATAAATATCTCATCTTCTTTTAAAAGTGTCACGTCGGATATGTTTTTGTCGTTTACTGGGTTTTCTTCGGCGACATATGTCGCCGGAGAAACTTTCGTCGCCCGTTTCTCTTTTTCTTGTAGTGACTTCTGACTTTGATTTTTTTGTAATTTACAATAGCAGCCAATTGTCAGAATAATTGTAATGCATATGACTTTTAACTAAGTTGTAATGATATTGTTAAGTTATTTAAGTAGGTGATCTGATGCATAATTCTGTTGATAAAAAATATTTATGAAACGATGATGCATGGCTTCTGTGAATATTTGTGAGTTGTAGGTTTTTGCTAACGATAACTTTTAGGGGTTGTTTGATTGACGTATATTTAATGGTTTTTGGTGGTTTTGTATTTTAAAGTTGCCAACTATCGTGTTTGTTTGAAAAAATAAGGAAGGTTTTTAATGAAAAAGAAAACGTTGACCGGACAAAAAAGAAGGTTTTAAAAAATAAGGAAGGGTTTTAATCAAATGGAGGCTTGAGTGGGAGATGAAGACACACTCACTTCTCAGTTTGGTCAACGTGATGTTTGTTCTTGTTTTATGTATTCTTTTTGCTTTGTTGTTGAATGAAATTTAATGCCTTCTCTACAAATATTAGTTATAATTATTACAGAGGATCAATATTTGGGTGTTGTGCAATAGGTTGTAACAATAGAACATATTGTGTGGATTAGGTTTGGTTGAAAAGAATTATGAATATTATCTTGGTATTATTTCTTGAAGAACAATAATGGGTTGATGATATAAATGGTGTTTCACTGTTTTGTGATGAGAGGGCTGAATAGTCATTTGTTCTTGATTGCACTACAGCCTTATAACAAAACTTGTTAACCAAACATGAAAGAATATTTTAAATATCAGTATTTTTAAACCATGATATTCTTAAATATCAGAGTGTTACAAAACCAAGGATTTAAAATTTGCGAACCAAACGCCCCCTTGTTTAGGCTCATTTATTGTATAGGGTTTTACCTTTTGTTTGTCTTATAAATACCTGTTGACCGTTGTATTGTTTTGGTTTATTAATCAATTCAATAAAGCTTTGCATTGTATATTTAGTTTCTACATTGTATCAAGAGCTTATGTTCAAGTCGCTATATATTGTCATCCTCTAGTCATCAACTAATTGTTAGTGATCCGAAGGGATCCCGTTTAATGTTTGTTGTTCCTGTTTAAATAAGTTAATCCGCTTGACTCGATATCCATTAAAAAAAAGGTTTCGTTTGTTCGAATCTTGTTTTTTTTTTTTTCTAATTAAGAGATAATAGACGGTTGGATTATTGCAAGAGAGACTTTGAATTAGCAAGAATTGATTGGATGATTGGTTTAGTGGGTCGGTGGGAATATTATTTCTACTTGGTGGTGTTATATAGATGAAGATCTATAAGGTACTGTTGTTATTTATTAATTAATCTGACGGTTATGATTTGATTGAGTTTTGATAATAAATTTTGGTTGATTTAGTTTTGGATTTGTTAACATGGTATTAGTATTGATATTAATATTAGTTGGAATTTGGTATTGGTAATCGGTATATGATATTTGCACCGGGTTAGAATGGTTTTGATTGTCTGGTTATGTTGGTTGATGCGTATTTTATTTTAAAATATATTATTACCAAGTTTTAAATTTCTAAAACTTGATCTACCTGACAACGCACTAATAGGCAGAGAACCCGATCGTGGGTAGTACATAATGGTAAATCCGAGGTCGTTCCAAAAGATAAGGTGTAATTAGTTTTAATTTGAAATGTCACGTTTATAAAATGGTTTTTGATTTGAAATGAAAGGAATTAAAAATAACAATAAAATAAATAACTGGAAATTTAAAGAGTTGGAGATATCAAGAGAGAAAGCGTGCTAACCTAGTTACTTCATTATTGCTGTCATGAAGCGCTTTCCTGTGCAATGTTAAACTATGATTTCATTAGTGGTTTCTAAGGTCGATAGACTTGAATATGCATATATAGTCTATCATATACTCCCTGCGATTTCGAATCAGTCCCAAATCATCTGAGTGGTAGGTTATCCAGGTTGCGGTGATTAATCTTAACTATTCCCAAAATATATCTAATAATCAATAAAGATTATTAACCCTCTCTGAAAGAGTTCCTGTGTTTTTTAAGTATATTAAGTGATAAGTGCGGTGACCGGTTAGTTCCTACACCAGGTAAGGAGTTAGTGACCCTCCCTAGTACCCATTGGATCCCATATTGACTAGATAATCTAATAATGGGGCAAGCTAGGTCCAAACCACCCGTACTACCAAAATCCAGGGTTACACGATAGTCAAGAAATATCTAATGAAATCATAATCTAACAGGAAACAATCATAACAAAAGTAACTACATAACTAGGCCAGCACTTTAAGTGCTTAGCCGCTCATGGTAACGAAAACACGACAAGAAATAGAAGAAATCATAGATTGAAAACTCATAATTCTTGCAGTATTCGTATTTGAACGATTAAATACAAAAAGTAAGTAAAGTGTGATCTCCATTTGACTCCAGGTGGAATTCTTCGAAGGTTGGAAGCCTTTGTCGCCTCTCCAATTAGTTGTGGAGGGAGTGATGTCAGAATATATTAGATATTAGAAAAAGACTCGGTCACCCCGTGTAATTTACCGCTTATTATAGCTCGTAGTTAATCGTTTAATGTATAACATTAGGTAATGGGTCGGGTATTAAAGCCCACGTGTAAGCCCATTAGGAAAGCCCTTTGGCTGATTTTGTAAGACCTATATAAGCCTCTTCCATGCCTTAAAAGAGGTGGTTAGTCATTTTTATACAAATTTACTTTCTCTTACTAGAAAGGTTTTCTCTCTCAGTTTCTCTCTCTAGAATTTAGCTAATCCATCTATCTTCCATTGTGTTATGATTTTCAATATCCTACAATTAGTATCAGAGCTCATAGGATGATTAGATCGTTTGTGTGTGCGTTTTAGTGCTTGGTTTAGATCAAAAGTTAAGTTTTAGGAGGTTTTAGCTCTTGTTCTTGAGTTTCATTGATTTTCACGTTTATGGTGTTAAAATTCATGTTTTTGTAGTTGCTATAGCCTTCTAGTACTCATTTGTGCAAAAGAATCCAAGTTAAAACGTTTAAAAGGGTGATTTTTAGGTGTTTTAAGGTGTAAAAGTTCGTATTTCAACGTAGCGGTTTGGTATTCTGCTTGTAGTGTATCGTAGCGGTTTGGTTTACTATTCTAGCGGTTTGTCAGGAAAGTACACTGTTCTGGTGGTTTGTTAGATCGTACACTGTGCTAGCGGTTTGTCGTTTCTGACAGCGGTTTGTCTTATTAGGCAGAGGTTTGTCAGTAGCGGTTTGTCCTCTAGTGTAGCGGTTTGCTAGTTGCGATTTGGTAATTGTAGCGGTTTGATCCGTGGCGGTTTACAGGTTTTTGAAGACTTTTTCTCATAGCGATTTGGGAAACAAACCTCTGCCAATTTCATTTCTTGGTAGCGGTTTGGTTCCTCTTCTTCATAGAGGTTTACCATCTCTTTCTAGTAGCGGTTTGGCAGAGTAACTTCGTATCGGTTTATCATTAGTAGCGGTTTATTGGTAGCGGTTTGTTACAGGTTCTTGAAGATTTTTCACAAGGTCTTTTGGGAATCAAACCTTTGTCCATTTTCATTTTTGGTAGCGGTTTGGTATTTACTCTTCGTATCAGTTTAATAGTAGCGGTTTGACAGTAGCGGTTTGGTACACTGTTTGCCACTTAGACTATTTCAAACTTGTAAAGCGTAACAAACTCAAACAACAAAACACTTTAACAAACATCACCACTTTTAACACATAATCACTAATCATTGTTCGATCAACTTAAATAATTTCACAATCAATTAAGATGGCTAACCTTTCGGAAGATATCCAATGTGCCGGTTCTGATACCCGACCACCTATGCTTGATAGGACTGACTTTGCATCATAGCAACAACGTATTCGACTGTATTGTCGGGGTAAAGAAAATGGGGTGAAAATCCTGAAGTCAATTGATGAAGGACCATTTCAAATGGGGACTATTAGAGACACACTTGTTGAAGGAACAGAAGGTGCCCGGCAACTTGGTCCCGAACGAGCTCGAGTCTATTCGGATCTTTCACCTGAAGATAAGGATAGGTATAACGCTGACATTCGGGCAACAAACATCCTACTTCAAAGGTTACCAAATGACATCTACACTCTTATCAATCATTACACTGATGCAAAGGACATATGGGATAATGTTAAGATGCTCCTTGAAGGTTCGGAATTAACAAAAGAAGACCGAGAATCACAACTATATGATGACTTTGAACACTTCCGTCAGAACAAAGGAGAAACTATTCACGACTACTATGTCCGGTTTGCCAAACTCATCAATGACATGCGGAACATCAAGATGACCATGTCCAAAATGCAGCTGAATTCAAAGTTTGTTAATAACATGTTGCCTGAATGGGGTAGATTCGTAACAGCAGTGAAACTGAACAGAGGTTTGAGGGATTCCAACTATGATCATTTGTATGCTTATCTGAAGCAACACGAGGCACACGCCAATGAGAACAAAATGATGTTGGATCGATTCACTCAACACACTATTGATCCTCTCGCCTTGATGTCTAATGTTTCACATCAGCAGTACTATTCACAATCATCTACAACTCCACCATCCACATATGTTCCACCATACTTTGCTGACAACACTCAACTTGATTCGGGACTCTCTTCAACAGACAACTTAATTGAGAACTTAACCAACACACTTGCCCTACTCACCCAATCATACAAAACATACCTTCCACAAACAAACAATCAACTCAGAACTTCATCAAATACAAGGAACCAAGCCATAATTCAAGACATCGAGGTTGTTGTTCAGAATGTTCAGGGTCGATAGAATAGAGGTCAGGGTAACAATGCACGGGGTGCAGGTGCAGCTGGTTATGAGGGAGCTCAGAACAGAGTTGAGAATGCAAATCCAGGTCAAGCAAGACAGATTAAGTGCTATAACTGCAATGATATAGGCCACATAGCAAGGAACTGCACTTAGCCCAAGCGACTACAGAACTTAGAATACTTCAAAGACAAGATGTTGCTGATGCAAGCTCAAGAGAATAGAGTGGCACTAGATGAAGAGCAGTTGCTATTTATTGCAGGTGGACAGGACAATGTTGTTGATGAGGATGTGGATGAGCAACCAGTTAAAGATCTAGCACTCAAGGTGGATAATGTGTTTCACGTTGATGATTGTGATGCATTTGACTTTGATGTTGATAGAGAACAAAAGATTAATGAACAATTAAGAATAATTATCGTTGACCGTGAAGAAAATTTGAAAAAGGAACTTCATTCTGTAAAACTGCAACTTACCTCTACCATTAACCATAACAAGTCAATGGTAGAAGAAGTTACATCTTTAAAAAAGGATTTTAAACAGAAAGAAAATAAATTCCTTGAAGAATTTTTGGACATGAAAGCTTTAAAAGAAAAGGTCGAGGATAAATTATTCAAACAAGACCAATCTCTTCAAATAGTTCACATGTTGTGCAAACCAAAGCCCTATTATGATGAACAGAATAAGGTAGCTATTGGCTACAAGGACCCCTTATGTCTCACCCGTGCACAGCAAGCTCAACCTGCCCTGTATAATGGTCATGAAATTATTAAATCCAATCATGTCCCGGCCATAATACACAACTCAAAGGATACCCTAGAGATAGCTGAACACACTAGGAAGAAAATGAATGAAAAAATGAAAGACCCAGAGTGTGTGAAAAAGAAACCACATGATTACTCGAAAGAGAATTATTTAGCGACTTTCACACCTCAGAAACAATTAACCCCCGAGCAAATATTTTGGTCCAATGATATCATCAAGATGAAAGCAGAAGCTCTCAAAGAGCAGACCACAGCTTCACGACCAATCAAAGCGTTGGCGGTGTATCCTCCAAATACACCTGCAACGCTTGTCCCTTGAGTGCTTCCAACAAAAAGTCAAGTGAAAATCAACATTTTTGCACTTATACAACTTTTTTGGAATTTGAAAAAACCTGTAAAAAGAGAATTACACCAACGGGGCTCACTGAAAGGGAAAGGGGTTTTGAACAAACCAAGGAATGCTATCTCACCGAGGTCATTCCATTTTTCAAAACACTTAAAAAACATTTTGAGGGTATTTAAAAGGCTCTAACTAAAGAAATTAAAGAAATGAAAGACATTTTTGATGAGTTGGAAGCTAAGGTTGACCCAAACGTTGTAAATAGGAAGCATGATGAGATTGAGCGGAAAAATCTTCTTATTGCAAATGATAATTTAATTGTTGATTGTTTGTCCAAAGAAGTGTTTTATATTGCAACGAATTCTGAGCTTAATGTATCTAGATTTATTGAAATGCATGATGCCCACACTCTTGTTCAAGCACGTTGTCTGAAACTTGAAGCAGAGCTTTCTAATTTATGTGATAAAGTTCTAAAATATGATCATACTGAATTAGTAAAACGTTTTTCAAATCTTGAGGTAAATCACTTAAATTTACAGTTAAAGTATCAAAACCTTAAAGAAAGTTTTGGAAACAATCTGCTACCACCCGCTCGAGATACTCCTGATTTCGACTCAGTCTTTGTAATTAGAAAAATGAAAGCTTCTATTCAAGGAAAGGACAACGCAATAAAAAAATTGAAAATGAAAATATCTCAATTGAAAGAGACCCGTAGTGAAGCAGACCGTACTCTTGATTTCAGGGCCTTAGATTTTTAGATTACTCAATTAACTGAAAAAGTCACTACCCTTCAAGAACAAAATGAGCTTTTTAGGGCAGAAAATGAAAATTTTAAGCAGCATTACAAGGAATTGTATGATTCTATTAAGATCACGTGTGCTAAGCATATAGAACA
This sequence comes from Tanacetum coccineum, assembly GCA_026074375.1. Lineage (NCBI taxonomy): Eukaryota > Viridiplantae > Streptophyta > Magnoliopsida > Asterales > Asteraceae > Tanacetum > Tanacetum coccineum. Next base: position 36,310 of record BQNB010021964.1, on the reverse strand, counting down.
GACAACTGCCTTGTTAACTGAAAATGAGAATCTGAAAACCCAAATACATGAAAATATGAAATGCAACACTATGGAGTCTGTCAAACCAAGAGTTCTTGCACCTGGTAGGTATGCTATAGATGTTGAACCAATTCCCCCTCACAATAGGAACAATAGGGAAGTTCATCTAGATTATCTCAAATATCTTAAGGAAAGTGTAGTAACCCTTTGCGAGATAGTAGAGAAAGCTAAGGTTGAAAGACCATTAGATAGATCACTTGCATCTGCTTGCCTTTACACCAAACACTCTCAGGAACTTTTAGAATATGCGATTGACACTTGTCCAAAAGACTTCAATCAACGAGATAAACAGCATGTTGCTACCCCTTTCACTAAGAAAAAGCAAGTTACTTTTGCGGACCGATGTGAAACATCAGATAATAACACACACAAACATGTAGAGCAACTGAACCTTCAGCAGACTAATGTCCTTGTGCCTCCTTCTACAGGAGTAAACAGTTGCGCTGATGCTAGCAGATCAGAGCCTAGGAGCAATACCAAAAAAATAGGATCTCGCCGGCTCAAAGTGTCAACAAGAAGAGAGTAGAAGAACACCATAGGACCAATAAGTCTAGCTTAAGAACTACGAATCGTGTTGATTCTAGCATTAGCTCTAAGCGTATTATAATTAATTTGAATTCTTATTTTGTTTGCCAAACATGTAACAAATGTTTAATTTCTGCGAATCATGATGTGTGTGTGGTTGATTATTTGCACTATGTGAATGCATCCCCCTCTGTTAAACATGTTGAGCGTAAAGTTAAGCATGTTTGGAAACCTAAGTAAGTTAGGCAAGTGTGGAAAGCCACAGGGAAAACACTTACCAGTGTTGGTTATCAATGGAGGCACACGGGAAGAATATTCACTTTAGGAAAACAGTGCCCTTTAACTAGGCTCACTTATCCCAAAGTAGTGCCTGCTAAACAAACTAAAAACGTTAGTACTAGTAACTCTGTGATAACTACGAAATTAAGTCATACATCTCAGAAATCACCAACTAGATACCAACGTAGAAACCAACAGTACCAGGCAGTTCCCATTCGCCCTCCCACATCATCTGAGAATTAGGCCATGGCTTGTGCTAACCAACAGGAACCCAACCAAAATTGAGGATCCAATTTTCCAAACTCTCCATCTTCGTCTGTTTTCAAATGCAGGTCGTACAGATCGTCCTTTAGTATTTGGACTCAGGTTGCTCAAAACATATGACAGGGGATTGCTAACGGCTCCAGAATTTTGTGAAAAAGTTCATCGGGACAGTTAGATTCGGGAATGACCACTTTGGTGCTATCATGGGTTATGGAGATTACGTGATTGGTGACAGTGTGATCTCCAGGGTATACTATGTGGAAGGACTGGGGCACAATCTATTTTCTGTCGGATAATTTTGTGACTCTGATCTGGAAGTCGCATTTAGAAAGCATTCTTATTATGTTCGAGATACGGATGGTGTTGATGTAATTCAAGGTTCTCGCGGTTCTAATTTGTACACTATCTCGGTTGAAGACATGATGAAGTCCTCCCCAATATGTTTGTTGTCCAAAGCCTCCAAGAACAAATCATGGTTATGGTATCGTCGTTTAAACCACTTGAACTTCGATACCATCAATGACCTTGCAAGAAAGGATTTAGTAAGAGGTTTACCTAGATTAAAGTTTGAGAAAGATCATCTCTGCTCTGCGTGTCAACTAGGAAAGAGCAAAAAACATACCCATTCACTCAAAACTGAAAACACCAACTTTGAAGTTCTTAATACCCTTCATATGGATTTATATGGAACAATGTGAGTGCAAACAATTAATGGGAAGAAATACATCTTAGTCATCATTGATGATTACTCTCGGTTTACTTGGGTTAAGTTTTTAAGATCGAAAGATGAAACCTCAGAGGTTGGCATCAAATTCCTGAAGCAAATACAAGTCGGCCTCAACAAAACTGTTAGATACATCTGTACCGATAATGGCACAAAAGTTGTCAATAAAGATTTAATTGAATATTATGAACGTGTCAGCATTTTTCACCAAAAGACAGTTCCAAGGACTCCACAACAGAACGATGTTGTCGAAAGACAGAACCGTACTCTTATGGAGGCTGCTAGGGCAATGCTGATATTTTCCAAGGCTCCGATGTTTCTATAGGCAGAAGCTGTCGCTATTGCTTGTTACACCCAAAACCGATCCATTATTCACACTCGTCATAACAAAACCTCATATGAGCTGGTGCATGATAAGAAGTCTGATCTTACCTTTTTTCGAGTCTTTGGTGCTATTTGTTACCCTACAAATGACAACGGGGATCTTGGAAACTTACATCCAACAATTAATATTGGAATTTTCGTTGGTTATGCACCAAGCAGGAAGGGTTATAGAATCTACAACAAACGAACCCGACATATCATGGAAACTATTCACGAGCAATGTGCAACTCAGTACAGGACCCGCACCTACCTTTCTGACGCCTGGACAGATAAGTTCAGGGCTCGTACCCAATCCGGTTCCTGCATCACCTTATGTACCTCCTACAAATAAAGAACTGGAGATTTTATTCCAACCAATGTTCGATGAATACCTGGAACCTTCTCGTGTTGAAAGACCGGTTTCCCCTGCTCTAGCAGTTCCAGTCCCAGTCAACTCAGCCGGTACACCTTCATCTACTACCATTGATCAAGATGCACTATCTCCAAGTCATTCACCATCATCTTCGACATTACAATCTCCAAGTGTACATCAAGACGTTGCAGCTGAATCTACTATCATGGAAGAAAATCCGTTTGCTCTTGTTGACAACGATCCCTTCATAAACATATTTTCTCTGGAACCTACTTCTGACGCATCATCATCGGGGATGTTAGTTCAGCAGAATCAACCTATCTCACTCACACACATCATCATCTCGGGAAATGGAGCAAGGATCACCCACTTGATAACGTCATTGGCAATCCTTCTTGATCGGTATCCACCAGAAAACAACTTGCAACCGATGCCTTGTGGTGTTTGTATAACTCTGTACTGTCAAAAGTCGAACCAAAGAACTTCAAATCTGCAATGACTGAAGATTGCTGGTTTTAAGACATGCAAGATGAGATTCACGAATTTGATCGACTTCAAGTATGAGAATTAGTACCTCAACCAGACTGTGTCATGATTATAGCTCTCAAGTGGATTTACAAAGTTAAACTTGATGAGTACGGTGATGTTCTAAAAAACAAGGCAAGGTTGGTGGCCAAGGGATATCGACAAGAGGAGGGAATTGATTTCGAGGAATCCTTTGCACCAGTCGCACGAATCGAGGCTATAAGAATCTTCATCGCCAATGGCGCCAGTAAAAACATGACCATCTATCAAATGGATGTCAAGATAGCATTTCTTAATGGCGAGTTGAAGGAAGAAGTCTATGTTAGTCAACCAGAGGGTTTCGTTGATCCAGACCATTCGACACATGTGTATCGTCTGAAAAAGGCTATGTATGGTTTAAAGCAGGCTCCTCGGGCGTGATATGACACCCTGTCACGGTTTCTTTTGGACAACAAGTTTTCCAAGGGTGCAGTTGACCTGACATTATTCACTCGGAAAACAGGCAAACATATTCTACTTGTTCAAATATAAGTAGATGATATCATATTTCCCTCGACCGACCCTAAAGCTTGTGACATATTTTCCAACGAGATGAGTTCTAAATTCCAAATGTCAATGATGGGACAAATGCCTTTTTCTTAGGATTACAAGTTTCTCAAAATCACATAGGCATTTTTATTAATCAATCAAAATTTGCTCTAGAAATCTTAAAGAAATTTGGGATGGATTTGTGTGACCCAGTTGATACACCCATGTTGGATCGACTTAAACTGGATGAGGACCCCTTAGGGATTCCAGTTGACCAGACTCGATTTCGTAGTATGGTCGGCTCCCTAATGTACCTCACTGCCAGCAGACCCGACCTTGTATTCACTGTATGCATGTGTGCTAGATATCAGGTATTGCCTACCAAAAAGCACCTTGAAGCACTTAAATGGGTCTTTCAGTATCTCAGAGGAACCATTAATTGGGGACTTTGGTATCCAAAAGACACCGCTATGGCACTAACGGCCTATGGAGATGCGGATCATGTAGGTTGTCAAGACACAAGAAGAAGTACGTCAGGAAGTGCTCAGTTTCTTAGGGATAAATTAGTCAGCTGGTCATCAAAGAAACAGAAGAGCACTGCGATTTCCACCACAGAGGCTGAATACATTTCCATGTCTGGATGATGTGCTCAGATACTTTGGATGAGATCACAACTTATAGACCACGGCTTTGCCTTCAATAAGATTTCCTTGTATTGTGATAATCACAGTGCCATTGCTCTCTGTTGCAATAATGTCCAGCACTCCCGGTCCAAGCACATTAACATACGACACCATTTTATTCGAGAGCAGGTTGAAAAGGGCGTGGTTGAATTATACTTCGTGACGACGGAATATCCGCTTGCGGACATCTTCACCAAGGCATTACCAAGAGAGCGGTTTGAATTTCTACTCCCGCATCTCGGTATGAAGAGTATGACTCCGAAAACCCTTAAGCGTCTTCAGGAATAAGAAGAGGAGTAACGGATGGTCTTCTTATATCCTATGTACATTTGTATATAATTAATCTCAAAAATAAAATACAAAAATATAAAACCTACAAAAACCATAAAAATTAGAAAAATAGAAAATACCAAAAATATTTTTCCCAGACATGTCTTTTGTCAATCGATAACATTTACGGACCTAAAAATGTCATTCAATAATGACACGGGTCTTTAAATGAAGTTCGAGCGGAAGTTTACACTATTTTAAAACATGTCTAAATGGCTTGCAGTTATTTCCGACTGCAACCCGCTTTTCAATTTGAGGAAAGCATGTCGCCAATAAAGACAGTTGTTCCTAGCAACGGGTAATTAATTTTTCCCGGGCACGGATTACTTAATATCCGTGCATCCAAGGATTAATGTATGTTTCAGTGCGTTTTTCCTCTTTCGGAAGAGAAGTATTCCTTTTACAACCAAATAATTTTCTTCTTAATTGATTCTTCAAAAATTATTTGTGTTAATCACGGTGGTAAAGTGTTGTTGGAAATTCATCAATTCAGGTTTTTCAAAATAAACTTTTCAACTCAAACAACGACTACAACTGTTTCAATAGAAAACGGGTCACTGTTTAAGGGGGAGAGTGATTTCAAGTTTATAGCATCTAACGGGCTTCTAGATCACATCATATAACTAATGGAAAAGGTTTTTGCATTTGAAAGTGGTTATAATTTGAGGGGGAGTTAATGTAATTTAACTCAATGGGCCGTCTTTGTTTTCTTTCATAAAGTATAGGGATTAAGTGCAATGTGCTAAATGTTTCTTTGCTTTATTAAACTATAGGGACCATTTGGGTAAATGTCGTATCTAATCTTAACCCTTAAAACACTTAAAACCAAAAATAAATGTACTTAGAAACCATAGGGGCTGAAACTGCCAAATCCAGTACTATGAGTATTAATAGGTGGCGGTTTGAAGGTTTGGTCAAATCTGTTCAAACTCTGGTTGAATATAAAAACACACAAACTCTCTCACGCAAACCGCCACCTAGAACAACCTTATTGTTTTTCGATTTCTGTTGGATTTCTCGCTAAGGTAACAATTAAATTATGTTCAGCACCCTTTAGTCTATCTGCAAATTAAAGGAATCGTCTTTAAACACATCAAATCGAATAGAATCTCTTGTCTTAGTCCCAAGATAATCAAAAATTTAAAATGTTGTTTAGAAATGATGTTGATTAGTGGGTTTAGGTGCGGTCAGGACTCGTGCTCATGAATTCATGCTCTTTAATGTATAGATTAAACATCTGAGCACTCTATGTATGATTCTGCACTCGTCCTTGATCAAAATGCAATATAGTATCTTGATTAGTGTTTTTATAGCTGGGAAATGTTGTTTAGTAATAGATGATGCTAGTTTGATGTTCAAGATTGATCTCTAATCTCTTAACGGCCAAATGTGATGTCTTTCGTATGAATGTTGACTTTTGATTGTTGTTTGTTGTTTTTGACGTGTTTGTGATGCCATGAATATGTCTAAAGTATGTAGTGAAAGCCTCAAATGCATGTCCCGTATTGTTTAAAATAGTCTTCGAATGTGTTTGCATTTTAGTCATGGTAGCGGTTTGCTATTCATTCTTCGTAGCGGTTTGCTAAGTTTTCTTGATAGCGGTTTGGTAGAATATTTTAGATAGCAGTTTGGTTAGGTTGCCTGATAGCGAGTTGACATGTTTTGCCTGATAGCGATTTGATATATTTAATATTCGTTAAGTTATGCAGGCAAACCGCTATGAGGTAGCGATTTGATGAAGATTATTTTTATTATTAAAATAATCCAAACCGCTATTTTGAATTTTTCGTATCTGGTAGCAGTTTGATTAAATGTGAATATAATATTCGTAGTTGTTTGGTCATAGCGGTTTGATAAAAATTGAATAAAATGTTAGTAGTTGTTTGGTCATAGTGGTTTGATTAAAAATGAATAAAATATTCGTAGTTGTTTGATCGTGGCGGTTTGATCATTCCGCTACATAGCGGTTTGACCATTTTGCTACATAGCGGTTTGACCACTTCGCTACATAGCGATTTGGTCAATTTCCCGTCACAGCGGTTTGGCGCCACGTGGGTAGCGGTTTGGGCCTAAATCTTAAAGTTTTGGCCCATTAGTCCCAATACCCTCTTAAGGCCCAATCCATTGGCACAATTACCTCGTTAACACCCATCCGGGACTTGTTAACCTGTTTGTGTTCATCGAATATCCTTGACCAACGTGTTCTTAATCTCTCCATAATCAATCGAAGCATGTCAATGTTCTCATCTAACATCAAGATATATGTCATGTCTGCATGTCTCTATTGATATCCTTGTGCAGACAAAATGGCTAATGAGAATGTTCCCGCTCATGCTCCCATAAGATCTGATGATCAAATTCTTCCATTTGCTTTATGGGTACCTATTGGAAAGAGCAACTATGTCTTGGATCTTCAAAAGAAGCAAAAGAATCCAATCTTTCAGCTCTTTGTGGATATTCTGTCCAACACTAACTTCTTCAGGGCTTTTAATGCTTCTACTTATGTTCCTTCTCTATACATTTAACAGTTTTGGAATACACTTACTTATGTGGAAAAGGCTGGAACTTACCGATTTCAGTTAGATGAAAGTTGGTTCACACTAGATGCAAATTTTCTGAGGGATGCACTAGAGATAACTCCCAATGATCCAGCTCACTTGTTTGTGTCACCTCCACCAGGGGAAGCTATTATGGACTTTGTGAATCAACTAGGATACACAGAGGTTATTCACTTTGTGTCAAGAATGGCGGTGAATAACCTGTATCAGCCTTGGAGAGCAATTCTGTCTATGATCAACCAATGTCTTACAGGGAAGACTTCTAGGCATGATAGGCCTAGATATCCAGTTCTTTAAATGCTCTGGGGAATTATTACATGTACCAATGTTGACTTTGCTGAACTCATGTGGGAAGAATTCGTGCAAGCTATTCAGACTTTTCTCACTGATAAGGCCAATCTGGACAGCCCCACTAAGAAGGGCAGGAAAGACAAGCCTCATGTTATTCCCTATTGCCGATTCACGAAGCTTATCATCTGTCATTTGGGAATAATTCACAATATTCACCAAAGATTAGCATCTCTGTTTCATCTTGCTGAACAAGACCTCAGACTTAGAAATCTTAAATTTGTTTCCAAAGGCGAAGCTGACGAGGTCTTTGGAATGCCAATTCCCAACGAGCTGATCTCGAACAATATTCGAAATGCGCCATACTATAGTGCATACTTGGAAATGGTGGCGAAGCATGATCAGAAAGTTGCAGCCGAAAAGGAAGGAAAGAAGAAGGAAGCAAGCACCAAGCAACCCAAGCCAAAGCCAGTTATCGAAAAGTCAAGCAAACCAGCACCTGCACCAAAACCGAAGGTAACCAAGGAAAAACCTTCTAAGACCTCTACTGCTAAGCCACCCAAGTCGAAGGCTGCCGAAGCCTGCCAAAGAAAAGTCAACCAAGGACGCACCACTACAATAGGCCGGCAAGGATAAAGTTACTAAAGTCCATACCGTGAAGAGTACCTTCCAGCTGGTTGATTAACCTGATGAAGAACCGGCTCACTCTGAACCTGAACCTGAACCCGAACATCAAGGTGAAGGTGAAGAATTTGATATGGAACGTGCTATTCAGATGAGTTAGGAATCATTCCAGGCACAAAGTCAAGCACATGTTGGCGGTGTGGCAATTAGAGAACCTGTTGCAGAAGCCACCCGACCACTTCCAGTAGTTAAAGGTAAAGGAAAAGCCATAGTCACCGAAGAGCAAGCTGCATAATCTCTGCTAACCCTGCACACACCAAAGAGGATAAGCACCACTGAACAATTCATACTTCAAAGGAGGACTCCAATTGCTAAAGAGGCATCAACTGGACCCTCTGCACAACCACTGGATGACACATCTGCCAACATTGTTCATGACTCTTCATCTCCTGCAGATGCTGAAACAGGTGCTAGATCAGATAAGATGAGCAGTGGAGGGGATACGGAGGTATTGCAAATTACAGAAAAACTAGGAGAAGATGTGGAGCAATAGGAGAATGTCGAGGAAAAGACTGTGGAACTTGATGAAGACCAGGCTAGATCAGACCCTAGTGAAAATCACGAGTCTCAGCCTCTACCAGAGCAGGCACACATGGATGAAGACCAGGCTGGACCAGACCCTGGAATAAGCCATGTGGCTCTTTCTGGACCAGACCCTGAGCTTACGCACGACGAGTTTATAGTTGACTTATACCCTAAGGTTCAGGAAAGTTTGAAGTTCCCAGCAGATGAACATGTCCTCCTACAGGATCCACTAAGTTCAACCAGAACCTTATCATCAATGAAGAACCTGGGGGATGCATATGCTATTGGGGATCAGTTCATTAATGATAAATACACTGATGATGAATCGGGTAAGCTCAATGTGGAAGCAGAGGTAGTCTCCATGGTCACTGTTCTAATCTATCAAGCATCTTCCTTAGTTCCTCCACTCTCCACACCAGTAATTATTCTCTCACCTCCTAAGCCTGCATCATCTACCACTCAAGCTCCCATTTTTACAGCAACAACAACAACACCCCTTCCACCTCCTCTACAACAATAAAGCACGACCGAAGCTGAATTAGCTAAACGTGTCGCCGCTCTTAAGAAGAAACTCTCGGATTTAGAGCAGACAAACAAGAATCTCGATAACACCACTCAGAATCTTAGATCTAGGGTCTACACTTTGGAGCTTAGGGATCTGCCTCATAAGATTGATGAAGCTGTTCATGAAAATGTCAAAGAGGCTGTTCAAATAGCTCTTCAAGCTCCTCTTAGAGAACGCTTCAGAGACTTGTCCGAAGAAGATATGAAAGAGATGCTTTACCAAAGGATGTTCGGGAATGGCACATAAAAATCACTTCCTGAACATATTGCTCTCTATGAAGCTCTCGAGGCATCCATGGCACGGACACAGAGGGACGAATTCCTCGCTGAAAAGGACAAGTTACGTAAGCGACACCGTGATGATCAAGACCCTCATTCTCCTCTACCAGATTCGGATACCAGTAAAAGGAGACGACATGACACTGGCGCTTCTGGTTCATCACAGCCTCCAGCTCCTCATTTGTCGGCATGGAAGAAGTCTAACACTCACGATGCTCCTACAAGATCCTCCAAGCAACAATCTGGTCCTCATGCTGAGCAACCAGTCGAAGATATACCAATATCAGATTCTGTCAACATATCTAACTCAGAGGACACTGACTCTGCCCATCTTCATAAGTCTAAGCAGAGGCCAGAATGGTTGAGGCCTATTCCAGATGATGAAAGACCAGCCACTCCAGAACCTGCCTGGGTCATTCCTACATCTCATATTCCTGATGCTGAGAACAACTGGGCCAAAGCTTTAGCCTCTACATATCAAACTCCGGCAGAGAACTCGTTACTTGAAAAGACTGGAGATATGTGAACGTTTATGCACTGGTATTGCCAAAAGATGGGAAAAACCAAGCTTACTCAAACAGATCTGGAAGGTCAAGCGTATGAAGTCAATAAACCTTTCTACCCGGACGTCGTTCAGCTTCTGTTTCAAATGGAAGAATGTCACAAGATGCTCACTGATCAGATTGACTGGGCCAATCCTGAAGGTGATCAAGTCAGGATTGATATTAGCAAACCTCTGCCTCTCAGTGTTCCACCAGGTTATGTCACTATTCAAACTTAATTCTTTTTCAATCACGACTTGGATTATTTGCGATATGGCAGCAAGAGCAACGGACAAGCTCTGTTAATTTCCAAGATGAAAGTGGCTTGTTATCTTGACTTTGGACTTGAACTACTTGTACCTGAGCATATGTGGATCAATGAGGTCTGCACCTATGACATAAGTGCCTCTTATGGTATATCTCATTGGTGGTTTAATCGTCAAAAATTCTACATTGACTGGCACATTGTTGAATCAAGCTGCAAGGTAGTCAGAACTCATATGCGTATACTCAGTGTTGTTAGAATTAAAGCCTACTCTCGCTACGGGTATGACTACTTGAAAGAGATCACACTACGCAGAGCTGATTATCAAGAATACATGATTGCAAAAAAGGATTTCAAAAGTTTGTATCCTAGTGACTTTGAAGACTTGAATCTGCTGCTTCTACAAGGTCATCTTAATCATCTCTCTGGCTCAGACAGACGAATGCTTTCTACTGCCGTTAATATGTGGACACGCAACTTAGTGATTCGACAGTGGGTTGAAGACTTCCAACTAGGTATTGAGAGCTACCAGAAACAGTTGAGTCTCACTAAAATGGGATGGGATGCAAAAGGCTTCGAGTACAAGCACGACTATACAATCATTGACTCGCCTCGTGCAGTTGTGTTCCCTGTCGGTAACAATGAACGGAAGATCATGCGGTTTAATGAGATTTACAAGTTCAGTGATGGTACGCTGATAAATATTATGGAGGCATTGGATTACCGAGTTAAGAAGTACAAGGTTAATCAGCTCAATCTGGGTATGAACACGCGCTTTTGGACTGATAAGGATGTGGAAAGGAGCAAGGAGTTCATGCATGCTATTGAACGGAGACTCAAGACCAGAAGGATACTCCGAAATTTGGAATGCTTTGTTGGTGGACGGGTTCGCGATATTAACTACAGACTTCTTCAGAGAACGGAATGATCTCTTCATTCCACTTATAAGGTCAATATCATTTGTATATATATTGTATATTATACATTATAAAGTAGTACTGTATTTAATGTTATGTGTCAGTGTATGAATTTTTCATGATTTTTTCATTAAATTTAAACTTCTTCAAACCGATCATACCTGACACTAACAGGATCCCTCATAGATTAAGGGGGAGAATCAATATGTTCCCCCACTTGGCTTGTGATTAATAAGTACATTTTTCTCTCAGTTTTTCTAACATATTCGAATCCATTGGTATCCAAAATATCAAAGGGTTTGAAATTTTTGATAAGGGGAGAAAATGTGATTTAAATATGAAATCTGATAAAAAATACGACTTTGTGGACTTATATGTATACTCCATCCTCCTTGTGCTACCCACTTTCGTTTAATCGATGCACATGTTGAGGGGGAGCGTTTCTGAAAATTCAAAAACAATCGAGGTACTAAAAGCTTTGATATTTATATCACAAGTACCTGATTGAGTTTTTCAATTGGTTTTAAGGCAAGGTGAACTGTACAACAAAGACCGACCGTGTATTTAAATTTTATCAGAGTTATAAGGTTGGTAAGGTTAGGTATTAGTTCCCATGCTCCAGCCAGAATCGGAGGGATCTACCCAGGGACAATCCACTAGTTAGTGTAGAAGTCCTTAGGTATGACATAAAAAATGAGTAAAAGTGAGAATAAGGGAATAGTGCAGACTGAGATGGAGCTAGAACTGGAACAAACCCAACAAGGTTTTAGTCATGAAGTCTTAGTAAGCACTGAAGGGGTTGAAGAATGAAAAAGAAATGTAAGGCTAAAGGGTGTAAAGAAAGAAGCCCTCCATACACTTAGGCAGAAACCGGGTCAATACATCTGCTGTCAAAATCACAAAGATGATTGCTGACATTGAAGAAAGCATCATGGACCTAGTGATGCAATGCACAACCCTCTCTTGTCACTCAGAATCTCTTAAAAGATTTATGTTTCATCTCTCACAGTGACTACACACATTATCTATTGACTTTCTCACTCCGAGTTAGTTGATATTGAAAAGGTGGCAGTCCGCTCCAGCCTCCGATCACTAAAACCAAAACACATAATTGAGTCTAGAGCCAAGAGATCATCAATTAATCTCATTAGGAAACTATTCCATCTTACTTGTTCTTCACACAATGTGAAAACAAGAATTATCATAAGAGTCCTACGTATTATCCTTGTGATTTTGCCAGAACATCCGAGTGATATTCATGTATTCACAATGAAGATGGAAATCCTGCTTGAGCCAACATCAAACAAGCTCATGGTAGGTGACTTGTGAGATCCTTAATGGGTCAAACTTGTGACACTGGATATCGAATCAGTCCAGATTTTGAATTGACGGTTGATGAATTTTGATAAAAGCTTAACACTCTTGATGTGTTACGAAAACACTTTATCAAGTGACACGTCGATTGATTTCTCAAATTAATTTTCCCCTTCAATCAGTAAGATAGTAACTAACCGATTCACTCTAATTGTGCTGTCTACTTTGAGACATTCCGATTAAGATAACAGGCAAGTAAGGCAATTCTGATGTTAATACATTAGAAAATCCGACACTTATACTGGAAATCTTGTCAAGGAGATTCTTCTTAAGATTGAATCTACCTGATCATAGGTCAGTCCTTACAGATTCGAAGGTTACTCCAACCAAACATGGGTGAATGACAAAGCCATATTCGTCCCACAACTTTATTGCTAACTGTTTTATTACAAGTTCATAAAAAGATGGAGATGGAGATACCTCGTTCCAGTGGAGTCTATTTCATACCTTCATGTTCATACTAGACCGATACATCTAAAGAACTCATGAAAGCTCAAGTGTATGTTTCAAAGCTTCTGCAACTCTGATATCAAAGTCCTCTCAAAGTGATCAAGTATTAAAGTTTAAGGAACTTCAAGAACGACAAATAATCAAGCTTTCACCATCAAGAAAAGTATGATCATGCCGGTCCAGTTGTTACCAGCACAAGACGGTGAAAGACCACAAGTTGATAATCAGAGATCATATTTGACTGATGGTCTCAAAGAAGCTCTATATCACACATCAAGTTCAAATCACAAAGCCACAAGATAAAGATCACTACATCAATGTACAAGATATCACATGAAGAATCAAAGACTACGAGATGAACATAAGATCAATCAAAAGATTGTTGAGCTTCATTTAGTATTTTCCGGGGTGACCTCCCTTAGGGGGATATTGTTAGATATTAGAAAAAGACTCGGTCACCCCATGTAATTTACCGCTTATTATAGCTTGTAGTTAATCGTTTAATGTATAACATTAGGTAATGGGCCAGGTATTAAAGCCCATGTGTAAGCCCATTAGGAAAGCCCTTTGGCTGATTTTGTAAGACCTATATAAGCCTCTTCCATGCCTTGGAAAAGGTGGTTAGTTATTTTTATACAAATTCACTTTTTCTCACTAGAAAGCTTTTCTCTCTCACTTTCTTTCTCTAGAATAAGGCTAATCCATCTATCGTCCATTGTGTTATGATTTCTAATATCCTACAGAATAGCTTGAATGAGGCCTCTATTTATAGGTATTGAACCTGTTACGGCGCAACCAATAAAGGTGTTACGTCGTAACCATCATACACGACATCTTATATTTAAGCAGTTGTTACGGCGTAACTAGATATGGTATTACGCTGTAACCTTTAAATAATGTCCATAAGTACGTGATCTTCATTCCATATTTGTGGATCTTCATGGTTACGGCGTAACTGGATATGGTGTTACGCCGTAACTCTAACTTTGTCAAGATTTCCTTCCAAATATATGGTTACGACGTAACTAGATATGGTGTTACACCGTAACCTTGTCCTTGGTCTTCGTACTTGCTTGATTTATGTTACGGTGTAACCATTTTTGGTGTTACGCCGTAACATTCTTCATAATTTACACTTTAAGTCCTTTTTCTCTTGTTTCTTGTCACTTTCCTGTATTTCACCTGAAAACTACAAAATGATAGAAAATATATCGTTTTTGAGCATTAGTGAAACTTTTGCTGGTAATATAGAAGGTATTTTGCCACCAAAAAGTATTAAATATTTGATGTTATCAAATATCCCCCCACTTGACTTCTGCTTGCCCTCAAGTAGAACCTGTTAAAATATTTCATAAAAAGATTTCTCGAGAATAACTTCAAGAAATGAATTTATAAAACTCTTATGCTAGAAAACATCAAAGCCAAACACCTCACAAAAGGGGATAAAAAGTCACTCAGCTCTCCACTAGTCTAAGTGTTTTATTTTTGGGGTGATCGCTCAATTGCACAGTCATAGCATGTATTATATCATAAGCTTAGAAAGTACACAAATCTGCACCAGTTAGAATTAAGGTCTAAATAATTCTTGAAAGCAACAAGGGTAATATGGTTTTAAAGGGTGATAAAGGGGTTAGGATAGACATGGGATACACATTTAATGGTTGTTAATTAAAACACAAAACAAATAGTCTAAAGTAATCTAAGTTGTCATAACTAGCCACTATCCATCTATGGGTCCAAGAGTTTAAGTCTGAAAATCTGATCTTTAATAATGGGCTACTAGCTCCATTCTTCATGAGTATTGGAATATCTTGGTGTAATAATGGGCTACTAGCTCCATTTTACTAGGATGTCTTGGTGCAATAATTGGCTACTAGCTCCATTTTTTTATTACTTTTTTTTATTTTGCACCATCTTTATATTTTTAGCACATGGGTGGCTTTTTATTTCACCCTCTTTTCTTCACTTTCTTCATAATATGCAAATATTACAGGAGTTTATATCTTTAATTATTGCCCCTGCAACATCCCCCCACTTGGGATAAACAATGTCGGAAGTGGTGATACATGGGGGTCTTTATAGATCATAACTGATTGGTCTTCCACGAATGCATATGATTTTCGTTCCCATTCCCCCGAACCATGGACTTAAGTAGCCAGAAATTTCAACACAAAGAAAATAAAGACTACAGGGTAGGCTAAGGTGAAATGGTGTAATGAAACATATAGAGTAGGGTGAAAACATAGATTGGTTTAACAAGGGTGATCTATGGGTATCTTGTACTAATAATGAGTGCAATAAAAAAGGTTTATCACGGGAGGTCCACAAGTCAGCGTAACAAGTCGATAAACACACACATATAGGCTATTTAGGTGATTTCCTAAGTGTTGCCTTATTGAACTATCTGTTCTTGCTAATCAATTAGCTCTCAAAATGATGTACATGCCAAGTTCTAAAGTCTACAATACTACCGGCAAACTCAATATTTTGGTCGATTTTTGAGTAATATGATGGAAACAGAATATTAGACATCAATCTCACCAAGTATAATAAAGGGTAATGTGCATTCGGCAAAGATTAATTCTAGTTATTTAAGAAAAATTTGTCAAAAATTTTAAAATTGGCATAATTTTCAAAGAAAACTAGAAAATCAAAGGCAAAACATACGTCAGGTAGTAATTCTACTCCTATTCCCCCACTTGATTTGTACAATGTCCCTATTGTACATTAAGGAAATGAAATAAAAAGAAAAGAGTAGAATTAAGACAAGAAACTCCTTGAGCTTTGCTTTGAAATTTAAGATTAGGCGGAAATCTTTAAATTATTTTCGTCTTCTCGCAAGCTCATTATCCCCTGTGATCACAAAACAAACCAAAGCATAAAATCGTTCTACAAGAATTATGAAGTGTACAGGAAATACAAACCTAACTCACTTTCGTAGGAATCACGGTTGCATTTAGCATATGAAACAAGCCTTTTAAACCACTTGGTGGCCTAAGTGGACTAGTTTAGTCTCGTAAGGGCTTCTAGGGAAGATACCCACAAAGTCCATTTACGTATACAAGGTTTAAACATGTTTAAAACTTAAATTTTTATGATTTCAGAAGGAGGTCATGGCGTAACTGTGAAATGGGTTACGTCGTAATCAAGTGGTAAAATTTTTAAGTTTTAAGGTGTTACGGCGTAATCATGAAATGGGTTACGTCGTAACTTCAATGGTTACGGCGTAAACTGAGTTTGTTACGCCGTAACTGTTGTGGATTCAGCAAAGTTACCACATGATTTTGAATTGAGTCGGTCTCGATAATTGTGAGGAGGCAGACTCATGCCCATCCTACTTTTGTTTATTAAAGAGTGTTTAAGTTAGACTCATGCCCATCCTACGTTTCTTCATTTTCTAATTTTTCTTTAAAAAACAGTTTAAGACTTAATCCAAAAAGAACATATTTAAGCTATAATTAAGACAATTGGTTTAGAAAATAAGCTAGCAAAAGGATTTGACAAAGTGACAGACTCAACTAATATTTTTGGCTTTTTGGTATGATATGACAGTTTTAAAGCTAAACCTAGGGACTTCATATAAGCAAAACAAAAGGCTAAAAGGCAAAAACAGATGAACACCTATATCTAAAGAACAAAATTAAGCTGGTCATAAGAAAATAAGCCTAAGAAATAAGCTAGAAAAGGACTTATGAGAAGACAGACTTAACTACTAATGATTTTGGCTTTTTAGAAAAAAACTGACTACTTGCAGACCAATTTTAAGCTACTAAATGATTTCTAAATTTAAAAATAAGCTAAAACAGATTAAGCTTATACCCTTGTGGGCTTATTCAATCAATATCAAATCTTAATCAAGGCTTAAGGCTTACATTAGATTTGCTTTTGAAAATACTGGATTTTGAAACAATGAAGGTTAAGCATTATAAAATTATCAGTTATTATTTCTAAAACCACAAATACCAATTGCAAAATTGACAAACTAAATTCTACTGCATTATATGACTCAAAACTAACATGAAATTTACACAAAATTGCACCAGAACAAGATCTAATCAAATAAGCTAACTAATTAAACTTAGAAAACCTTCATATTAAGAACCTGAATTCATTAGACCTTAGATTTGATTTTTAAACTTTAACAACTTATTAAAATTGACCCCTAAAAGCTTAGTTTGAGTCTTAACAAATTAGGTCTTAAAGAGACATAGTCAATCAAAAATACTAACCAAGGTAGTACTGCTGATCCAAAACACCCCTTAAGTTTTTTAGTAAATCTAATTAAGCGTAATTCAGTCTTAAATGAGTGTAAAATTAAAACAAATTAAGATCTAAGGTGTTATTAAGGCATTTAAGCATTAACTTTGGAAGAAGTATTAGCAACAGATATTTAAGCTACACTAATATGTTACTTTTTTTGATTTTCTTAAACATATATAACAACAACATATAAAAATTTAAAAATAAAAAAACTTCAGACTATTAAATGTTATAAACTAAATGCTATAAGCTATATGAGAAAAGATTAAGCCAAGTATACATCAATAATCAAGCAATTAAACAAAGTCATAAAGCAACAATAGGTAAATAGGAATTAAACTTTAAAAGAAGAAAATTAAAAAGTACCTTGATCCTAGCCATACAGATCTAAATGCTCAATATGAGCTTGTTATACAAGCTCCAGCTTGTTAAAAACAAGCTGGTATTGTCCATAAGCACGTCCAGGTTTGGCTTATCTTCCATAAATAGACGGCTGAGGTATTTTTGTGGTGAAATTTGAAGTGAATGCTTATTCAGTTAAGCTTTTTAAGGCTTAACTGAATGATAGCTAGCTTATATAGTGATTCAGAGCTTATAGAGCTTATTAGGAGATTTTTACTTTTGACAACCTAAAATTGTATTAACGAGGAAAAATAGTGAATAAGACAATGAATTGAAATTAAATAGGGAATTTTATTGATTAACAAACCGTTTCACAATACATTGGAAAAGTAAAATTACTGAAAATTAGCTACAAGCTATAATATGCTAGCTAATATTACTAAAAAGCTAAGCTAAAAACTTACATATCTATAATTCTAGGGGTAGAGGCTCTTGTTTTATAGGAACTTGGCGGTGGATTGCGTTGGTACAATCTTGTGAGAGGAACCTTCTAGCCTTCAGGATGCTCCCCAATCCTCTAATCTTGGCCCTCTATCAATAACCGCCTCTAATCCATCCAATCAGAGCCGTTAGATTGCTTACACGTCCCATCATCCAATCAAGTGATGTGGGATTGCCAGCGTGGCTCCCAAATGTGTCATATGTGTCAGCAATTGGCTTTTAGAAGCACTTGATGCATGTGTATGGGAGGATTTACCATGCTCTGTCCATGGTGAAATCGTGTGGAACGGGGAATGTGTAAAAGATAAACTGTATTTTTGACTTTTATATTGAGTGGGTTTGACTGAGGCTGGAGTTGGGCTTTTGATATGATTTTGGGCCTTTTGTTTTATAAATAGAATTTTGGGCCGTGTTAAGGGTTATAGGTTTAATGGGTTAACAAGGAGTTATGTTTGTTTAAGGTTAAGGATTAATGGTGTAATTGGTTTGGACTTTATTGGTGTTGTCCCTAAGGACTAACTTTGTAACAGTATTAGGGTATTTTTGTTGGGTTTAAAGGATTAAACGGATTGGATTTGGTTAAGATTAAGATAAAGTTCGCCTTCGGCTTCGATTTTTCGTTACTCCTTTTTTCTGTGCTCGGGTTTAGTCCGTTTTGTCTTCGTTTTTGTCCATTTGATGCTATATTCCGTTACTGCAAGACACAATTCACAATTACAATCGAATACAATGCATGGTTTTTGGTATTATTGGTCATTATGGGTCTTTTTAGCTCGTTTTTTTAGGCAATAACGGTTGGTGTATTTAAGCACTTACAAAATCCCCATATAAACTATTGCCGATGTCCTCATGCAATGTCATAAATTCAAAACATAGAAAACCAACAATTTCAACCCCATAGACTAGATTACTCGAAGAATGTAGGCTAATGTGTTCAGTTTAAGGGGATTATAGAAATCAATAGTTTTGAAAAAGTACACCGTGTTTACCATTTTTTTATATGCACTTATTCATAAAGCTTACGGAACAAGAAACATTAATAAAAAGGATAATATTCATCGTCCTTGATTTTTCACCAACCCCAAAACCAAGACTATAAAAACAAAATCAGTGTAATACAAGTTAAGATGCTAGCACTCTCATAAATGCTAATTGGGTTGCATAGCTATTTCGCCCCCTTTATGTCTAATTACCTCTAAGGTTTTCTTATGTATTTTGGTGTCAAATAAATTATAGCATTATTATATAAGATGTTAACCCGTTTTAGACCGAGAATTAGTGTGAAATCATTTCCTAAGTGACGATATGGTATGGAATAAGGTCTACTTTAAAAGGTTTCATTTCGTTAGACGATTTAGGGGTTTATCCTTTTTAGATAATCCAGAGTCGAATTTGGCTTGATTGTTATTATTGATTTCAACATTATTAAACTAGGGACTTTAAACAACTGCCAGCTTCAGTATGCGAGCCGACCATGGTCTAGGAGTCTTATTTTGACCTCGGTGATCCTTGACCTTTTAGAAGGCTTGTGTGCAACATCAGTTATATGAGCTGGCAAGTGCAACAAACTGCTTTATCAGGTCTCAAGCATCGCATTTTGGGAATATTGTTAGACTTATGATCATATATGTCAAACAAGAATGTAACAAGTATGAGCATGTTGGTCAAGAGCACAAGATGATCAAGAACGTCAAATCAAGATGATTCAAGTCAAGGAGATGATACAAGATAAAGATCTCAAGAACTCAAAGTCAAAAGATAAAGGCTCAAGATCAAGATCACAAAGCATGAATGAACAAAGCCATTACAAACAGGAAAAGACCAATACAAGACCAAAGAAGGCGAAGCTCAAACGTCACATCGTCAACGTTAGGGAGATCAAAGAAGACCTCAACATTAGGGG
The DNA here is from genome assembly GCA_026074375.1 of Tanacetum coccineum. Classification (NCBI taxonomy): domain Eukaryota; kingdom Viridiplantae; phylum Streptophyta; class Magnoliopsida; order Asterales; family Asteraceae; genus Tanacetum; species Tanacetum coccineum. The sequence continues at coordinate 16,204 of BQNB010021964.1, read as the reverse complement.
AGATTGTTAGCCTTAATTATATTAAGTCAAACAAGAATGTTATCGGTCTTATTAAGTCAATTAGGTCTTGTAATGTAATAGGCTAGTCAGGTTTTAACGGGCTTTGTTTGTAACCTAATATTGTCCATGTTTAGGATTAAAGCCCAAGTAAAACCAAGCCCGGCCCATTAAGAAAGCCCATGTGCCAAGTAAATGGCTAAGAGTATAAAAGAAACCCTCTCCACACATGGAGAAGGTGTTGGTTGCATTTGCTCTCATTTGTAACTCACCACTTTCTCTCTCTAAATCTAATATTCCAAGTTCATCTATTTTCCTCTCTTTTCTTCTTTTATTATTTTCGGCTTAATTAAGCTTATTTAGGTTTGCTTATCAAGTTGTGTATGGATTATTAGTGGGATAACATGCTGTATTGGTTTGAAAAAATTTATACGCCGTATCCAATAAATTGAATACGCCGTATTGGTTTGAAAAAAATTTACAGCGTACTTTAAATAATGCAGAAAACACACAATATGCAAAATATACAATGCAGAAAATTAAACACACAAATATGCAAATTAACCTAAGCTAAACTAAACTAAAACACTAATAAAAACAAGAATTAAACAACTTCACTCCCCCAGCAACGACGCCAAAAACTTGATGTGTCGTTTTGTAGGTGTTATTTAGGTATTAAGATTTACTATTTATTTTATGCCGAATATACCTAAAAATAACACTTTAACGGGCAGTGTACCCGGTTAATTGTAGTTTCGTTGGTAAGTAGGGTGTCGATCACTAAGAGCGAGAGCGTTAATTCCTAATTCTATTAGTATTTTAGTTATCTAAGTTAAACCTAAAACTAATGCAAAAGGGGGGTTTCAGTCTGAGAGACTGGCACGGTTTTGTGTATCTAACCTAAGGTTTTGATGACAAGTAAAGCAATAAACACACACAAGAAGACAAACAAACGATAGAGAAGCAGTCGAGAATTAAGGTTTTATCCTCACAAGACTCTCCCTATAAAAGGGAAATGAATTCACACAGAGAAGACATCTAGATTAGGAGTAGAGTAGAACTGCTTATTATTACTTTTTGTCTTTTAATATTGTCATTTACTTTTTCTACGCATTGTTACCCTCAAGGATCATTCAATAAAAAAGTGATTTCTCATTTGATTTTACAGCTTATGTATTGTTTGCTTATTGGATCTGCTTATATGTGCTTATTTTGATCTTTAAATGCTTGTTCTGTCTTTATCTTGCTTATTTGATTTTGTTGAAAGAAATTCATAATCTGTTATGGCTTAATGTGCTACTTTAAGAATTTAAAGGGGTGTTTGGTTTAAGAGCCAAAATGGGTCAAAAATAGTACAAAACTGTTTTGGGTTATAGTTCTAACTTTGTCAAGCTCTTTAAGTTGTTTAAATCAGTTTACAAAAGTTGTTTAATTTTAAATTTAAGTTTTAAGGTGTTATCCGAAAGTTCTCCAAATCTGTGTTTTTAAAGTTTGTTCAAACTGCTTTTATACAAGCTTAGCTTAAAAGTTGTTTTGAAGCATGGTTTATGTTTCATTTTGGTAATGTATGCTGTAGGAAAGAGTTTAGTTTAATTGTCCAAAAGTTCTTGTTAATTTTAAGTTAAAACTGTCATAGTTTTTAAATCACTTTCAAAGTTAAAAAGTCTTTTTCAAATAACTAATTTTAGTTAAGTTTTAGCTTGTTTTAAGCTCTGAATTTAAGAACATAAGCTTATTGGTTGTTAAGCTTAATCTGTCTAAGCTTATTTTGGATTTTAGAGCTTAATAGCCTAGCTTATTCTAGGGCTGCAAAACCCCTTTTGGTCTTTTATAAAAACAATCAAAAATAGCAAAAACAGTTAAGCTGCCAAATTCATTAGTTTTTTTTAGCTTATGTAGTTAATCAAAATGCAAATGTCTTGCTTATTGGAATAGTCTGGTTGTTGAACTTTATCTGTTTTGAGTTTTTACCCATTAGCCTTTAGCTTAAGTAGCTTTAATTTGAGCTTAAAAACTGTCCTTAAGTAACTTTCCTTGTATTTTCCTTTAAAACTATCTATTTACCTTTTGATGTTTTCAGCTTATTCTATTTGCTAAATCTTAGTCATTAGTGCTTATTAGGTTTGGCTTTAAGTCTATTTTAGCTTATTTTCTTTTCTTACTTGCTTATTGTGTCCAATTAACCAAACAGTTTAGTGATAAGTCATTTAGACTCAAATAAGCCATACTGTCTTTTTTTGCTTTTTCCTGGCTTATTAATAAGTTTTATAAAAAGTCTTTTTTTAAGTTGCTTATTTTCTTGTGCTTTTTAAGTTTTAGCAAAAAGTTTTTAAAAATAAAAAAGAAAATTAAAAAGGTAAGGCCACAAGTTTCGAACCTGTGACCTCACCCTTCACACAACCACACTTAACACCACTCTCTACTGCCAACGCGCCCTTGGGACTTTTTCAATAAATGTTTGCAACATTTATTATTTAAAGGGTGTTGGCCTTTTAAGCTTACAACTTATTTAAGCTTATTTCCAGCTTATTGGGATAACCTGTTTAGTTGGTTTTATTTTTCTTAAGTTCAGAATAGATCAAAGTACTTTTCATAATTTTTTTAGTTTTTTATAAATTAGTTTAGTATTTTTAAAAATATTTTTAGATTAAAAGTGTTTTTAATTCATAATAAATTAAATAAAAGTCAAAAAATATAATTGTTTTATCTGAAATTTTCTTTTATCATTTAGGACTCTTAAAAATTAAATTTTCTTTTCTAGGGTTAAAATTTGAAGTTTTAGGTTTTTAGGGTTCGTTATTTAAATCTCGTTAACGTTTTTCGTCCTTAATTTGTGTTTGCTTTAATTGTTGCTTTTCTTTGCTTGGTTTTTGCATTTATATTTGTAGAATTAGAAACAAAATCAAAGATCTTAATCTATTCAAAATTCCAATTACAAACGTCAACTCGAAGTTCAATTCACACCTCGTCAGGAACAAAAACGACCTGGGAAACGACTAGAATGGGTCACCTTCGAAATTGATACTTTCGGAATTATATTTTATTCGTGAGTTGGTTTGTTTGCCGAATCACCTATATTACATATATATATATATATATATATATATATATATATATATATATATAGTATATATATATACAACACACATACTATTTGACCTTGATCAATTTTTGGCGCCGCTAACCGGAGAGTGCTTATGTTACGAATTTCAAGTTAAATCATTTGAAGATTGTTTTTTTGAAGATCCTCCCTCAGAAGTTATTATTATTTTGTGAAATTTTTTCCAAATAATAAAATAATATATAATATATATATATATATATATATATAATATATATATATATAATATATTTATTTGAAAAAATCACAAAAATAATAAGAACTTCTGAGGAACAGTGCTATCTTCAAAAATCAATCTCAAATGATAACTTGAAATTCGTAAATACCTCTCCGGTAAGTCGCCAAAAATTGATTCAAGGTCATAGTATGTGTGTGATTATATATATATAAATATATAATATATATATAAAATATATATAATATATAATAATATGTAATCATAGGAAGATTCGGCAAACAAACCAACTCACGAATAAAATATAATTCCGGAAGCTTCGACTTCAAAGGTGACCCCTTCTTAGTCGTTTCTCGGGTCGTTTTTTTTCCTAACGAGGTGTGAATTGAACTTTGAGTTGACGTTTGTAATCGGGATTTTGAATAGATTAAAATTTTGGATTTTGGTTTCTATTTCTACAAATATAAATTCAAAAACAAGCAAAGGAAAGCTATAATTAAAGCAAACACAAATTAAACACGAAAAAACGTTAACGGGATTTAAGAACGCGACTTAAAAACCTAAAACATCAAATTTTAACCTTATAAAAGCAAATTTAATTTTTAACAATCCTAAATGATAAAAGAAAATTTTAGAAAAAAAAATTAAATTTTTTTGACTTTTATTTAATTTATTATGAATTAAAAACACTTTTAATCTAAAAATATTATTAAAAATACTAAACTATTTTAGAAAAATCTCAAAAATTCAGGGAAAGTACTTAAGACTATATTAATCCTAGGAAAAATAAAATTGGCCAAACAGCTTCTTTTAATAAGCTGTAAATCAGCTTAAATAAGTTGTAAGCTTATTATGCCAAAAAGGGTTAAATATAAACTAAGGAGAAGTCTTAACGAAAAAGACCCAAGGGCATGATGGCAGTGGAGAGTGGTATTAAGGCTTTTGTGTGAAGGGTGAGGTCACAGGTTCGAAACCTGTGGCCTTACCTTTTTATAAAACATTTTTTTATATTTTTTTGAACAATCTTATAAATAAGCTAGAAATAGGACCTTTTTTGTAAAATTACTTTTTATGAAAAGCACTAATAAGCTAGAAAATAAGCTGCTTAAGGTGACAGAAGGACTAAAAACTTAAAGGCTTTTTATTCTTAAAACTAAATTGAGAATAAGCTATTATAAGTTATACCTTAATCTGAATAAGCAACTAAAATCTTAAATCAACCTTAATAAGCAAATCTAAGACCAAATTAAGCATTCCCAATAAGCCATAAGCTAAGAATCACAATTAAGCCTTTTTGACTAACTTTGAGAACTAAACAGCCTAAGGGGGACTTTTTAAGCTTATTTTTAAGCCACTAAACCAATAAGTCAATGGGTAAAAACTCAAAACAGATGAAGAATGACTTCCAAAGAACTCATAGAAACTGAAAATAAGAAATTTGAACAAGTAATAAGCTAGAAAAATGGAAATCAAAAGAGACAGTCACCAGCTCAATTTTCTTCGGTTTGTGACAACGGTTCTCTACCACCTTTTTTAGGTACACAATGGACTGGAATAACCCTATGGACTATCCGAAATTAGTTAAATCAATCCCGCCGTAAGAAGTTTTTCTACTTCTTTCTTGATGTCGTCGTGGATTTTAGGGTTAACACCTACCTTTGATGTTTGCACTGAAGGTTGGTATCTCTTCTAAAAGGATTTTGTGTGAGCAAACCTTGGATCTATGCCTCGGATATCAGGAAAGTTTCCAAGCAATTGCTTGTTTTCGGTTTTTGAGGCGTTATATGAGTGAGGTTTCTTTTCTTCTTGGCTAAAATCTTTTGAATAATTATGACTGGAAGTTTGATGTATTTTACTTAAGATAGCATACTCGAGTTGCGGAGGTAACTCTTTAGTTCGACTTCGGGAATTTCATACTTTTGTTCATAAGAAGTGCATATTCGAATGAAGATGTCTTTGTTCGAACAACCTTTGAGTTCTTTTTGAATTCCGGGTAAGTAAATCTCCATGGTTGGTTGAAGGTAATGGATCATTTGCTGAGAAGTGCCTCGTGAATGAGAATGTCACCTCAGAGTTAATAGTATAGATAGCATTGAAAAAACTAGTGAAATGGGTTCATCATTAATTGCCTATGTAAGCATCGGCTTCTTTAAAGAGTAGAAAATCAACTTTCATCAAATGGAGTAAGTGTGGTGATGAAGTTGAAACAATCGGATCGAATTTAAGTGAGGAGAAGGATTGTTGTAAGCATACGGAATCAGAAAAGCCAAGTACTTTCTGGTGAGTACTCTTCACAAGTGACATCGATTAGATCAACCTTTTTCAGCGATTCGAGATTGTTGTAGGAAATGGAAGGTGCCAATCACCACATGTAAGGTTTAACGATTGATCATCATTCCAAGAGTAATCTCTCCTTCGTAAACTATCATAAGCAAGTAGCGTCCTAAGAAAGGGTCGCTCGTGTATTAATGGTTACTCGAGGATATCGCTATAAACTCTTAGAACTAACCAAAGTCGGCGGGGAAAGTAGAATTCCCTACTTTGACAAAAAACATTTTTCTGCTACACCGGTTGGTTTGGAAATTGTACGGTTTTCGGGCTAATTCTAATACACATTCTTGTTTCGGTTAGGCCTGGAGAGTTTTAAGCTTTTTCCAGTTGGATAAAGCTATGCAGATTGATACATAAGCTCCTAATTATCGGCAAGGGCTAAAGTACTATCGAACTCTGAAAAATCACAAGTGAAGAGAAATTCGACCGGGAGTCACATAGCTATTTGGAAGATTTTTAAGGACAACCGCACTACAATTTTCATTCATTGGTGTTTTTGGTTAACTCAAACTTAACTTGTCTTTGTTATTATGCATCTTTGTTGAACATCGGAAGCAATCTTTGGCATATAAATGAGTGCATCGCGAACTTAGCTCAAAGTGAAGATTACGGAAGATTTCCATAAACTTTGAAGCTAGGATATCATCCTTTTCACGAATCTTTTGTTTGTTGAGTCTCGATGGGTAAGGTAAATTAGGGGTTTGGCTTTGTTGCAACGAAATGAAAGGTTCTTCGATTGGTTCTTTGTCTTTGGTTTGTTCTTGAATCAATGGAGGAGGTTGGATGTCTTCGGTGCTCGGTAGCTCCGTATCCTTTGTCACCTCACTTTCCTTTTCCACCACCGGCGGTGGAATCGGAGGTTCATCGTAAGAAACACCACTACGAGTTGTAATTGCCTTGGCTTCGTTTCTTGGGTTTGGAATGGTAATGATAGGTAAAGAAATTGAATTGATAGCTTGGTTGGTAAGTTGACTAAATCATCAAATGTGGTGCAAAGGCTTGTTAACAAACTTGTTACATTTGCCATTTGATTTTGCAAACCTTGATTTTGATTTTGCACATTCTTTAATACTGCATCGTTTGCTTTGACGTAGCTTTCAAAATCTGTTTTCAAGACACTATTTGTTGGAGGTTGGTAAGGTAAAACTTGATTGATTTGTGGTTGATTGGTTGGTTGTTTGATAAAATTGATTTTGGTAGTTTTGGACGGTTTTGATTAAGTTTCCTCCACGGTTTGGTTGAAATTTGGAGATTGGTTCCTGATATTCGGTTTTGGTTGGTTTGGACATTCGGTTGATTGCAAACCAGGTTTGGTCTTCATTTTTGACTCGCTAAAATTGTGAAGGTTGGTTTCTTTGGAGAAAATTTCCAACGGCTGCGGTTTGTTGAAATTGTTGGATATTGTCATGAAAAACGGGAAATGTTTCCACTCGATAGTTAACGGACAAAGGTTGAAAATGGTGATTTGATCCAAGTGACCAAACTTCCTCAACTGTTTGACTGTGCTAGGAGTAGTAGTAACAACTTAAGCCTTTCATTTGATTCATCATTTGGTTCATCTTGATTAGTATCTTATCCTCGAGGAAGCGGCTATTATGTTGCATCTCGAAAGAATTTTATTAGAGGTGAAGAATTAGAAAGAGGTGCATCCGTACTCACTCTTGAAAATCATTAGACACGACTCTAGATTAACGAACTTTTGACTTGCTTTCAATAATTGCCTTAAACCCTTACATTATTTAGGAATCTTGTTATGTAAAATTGCCCACTGCTGAGAATCTAAGTGCATCTTGATCGTTTGAATTCAATGGACTTGTACAAAGTATCGAGTTGGTTAAAAGTTCCGAAAAGCATGGTTGAGGACATAATCTTACTCGATTACTCTCGAAAAACCATATACTTACTCTTACGCCGGAGGCTAATCGTGGGATCCGCTCCCACGATAAGGTTAATGTGTATTCTTTATTCCTTGTGCAGGAATCCTCAACGAAATTCACTTGGTGCAAGAATAAGGTTCCTCAGCCCAAATAACTACCTATTTAGGCCAAATTAGATCCAACCTAACTTTTGCATCAACATACGCCACAAAATAGGCTTGAGATAAGCTACTTTTCACCCGAAAAAGATTTTAAGCCAAGTAAAAACTACGTGTACCACAAAACTAAATAAGCTACTAAAACTTTAACACTACAATAAGCTATAAGCTACGACCCTTTAAGCTTAAGAATAAGTTGCGTATCAGCTTTGAAACTTACTTAGAAGTCACTAAAAAGTTAACCAATGAAAACATACGCTAGTCATATTTTTATAGCAAAGATGTGGAGACTTTTAATAAGTATATGATTTTAACCATAAAGCCCCAATGATATGAGTTAAACAGTAAGCCCAAAAATTTGACACAACTACAAACTACAAATGTATATTCGAGTAAAAGAGGCTCAAAATTATTGATATAAAGTTAGTTAAAAAAGTCTAATCAAGAAAGATTTGATATTTGTTTCTAATAAGCACAAAAAAATAAGCACTCTAAACCGAACCAATAAGCTCAAATATGACACAACGAAATCACTAAACCCACCCGTGGTTAGTGATTTCTTTAAGTGCCATAGTTTGCACTTAGATGCCTAAAAAAGAATTTTTGCATGTATATATCAGAAATTATTTAAACAACATACATATTGTTGGTAGTTCTTGTGTTGGAGACACATTTCCTTGCGATTGGGAATCTTAAGACCCGTTTTTTATGACTTAGGCGTTTTCTTAGGTCCGACAGTTTTAACAGGTTCCTATATGTATATATAAAACACGGTACATTATTCATGAATGTAAAATTCAAAAATCAAAACCATTGTTTCCATTACCTTTTCCGAAATTACAAGCCCATTAGACTTCTTCTGAATTCTCGCATCTTTATCACGTACAACAACACTTGATTGAGTTCCGTCCACCTCATAAGCGCCCATTGGAGTCATGGTTGCAGTTTTACGTACCTATAAAATATATAATAAAAATACTACTTAGGTAAATTCCAACTATTCACCTCTAACTAAGGTAAAAAGTTAAAACTTACAAAAATAATATAATATATATAATATACGTATGTTTAAACCGGGCAAGTATGATCACCCGGGTCGTTTCCCCAATGACTAGTGAAATTGAAACCACGTTTTTGGTTCGGATCCTGATTTGAATGAAGCAAAGATATTTTGGATAAGCTATTACTACGAAATTAAGAAGCAACAAATAATGACAATTAAGCAAATAAACAAATTTTTAAATCCTAAAAAATGTAAACTAAAGATTTTACTAGATAAAGAAAAAATGCCGAAAATTGTTAAAAATAAAAGCCCTAATTTTAATCTTTTTATAAAAGTTTAATTAAACTAATTAAAATTTAAACCTAATTACTATTTAAAACTAAATTAAAATTTAACCTAAGGGCTAATAGTGCAAAAAGGAAAAGGTTTAACGGGGCAAAAGCTTACTAACTAACGAGGGACTAACTGAGAAAACAACTAATTGAAAAGTTACACTTTTCTACCCTAGAAAATCTATCCGACAACTAAACTAAATCCCAATAAGCATTTCGAAATTTTAAAGAGCTTAAAATGAAAAACTCAAAGAAGCAAATTGTAAAGGAAGCTAGGGAGAATACACTTTAACAAAAACACTATAGTCCTGAAACTCAAAGGATAAGCTCTAAAAAGAGCATATTAATAAGCTGTTACAGAAGAAGTGCTTATCCCTTGTTTTTAGAAATTAAGCTATAAAAAAACTCAAATCTAGAATCAAAATGAAAAGAGGAAATGAAGTTCAAAAGAGCTTATGATATGCTTAATCGATAAATGAAAAGAAACTAAAGCTTAAACTACTTTTATTGCTACTGAAATTGATCAGAAATAAACAAACCAGGAAATAAGCAAAGTAACAACAAATTCCCAAGACAAGATAAAAACTTTTTTAAGCCAAATTGGACTCTAAAACTTTGAAGACTTATTAAACTACTTATAAGCTATCTATTTAAGCTGTAAAATCTAAACTTAAAAGCTGAATTAACAAATTTAAATCCTAAAGATTCTAAGTACTGTTTTTGGAGTTTTCAGGTTTTTTGTGACTTTTGACAGCTAAATAAGCTAAGACAATAAGCTAGAAATTGCAAATTAAGACTTAAACCGTATTAAGCTATATTAAAACTTAAATTCTACTGAATTTAATAAGCTAAATCTTAAAATTACTTATCTAAACTAAGCTATGAACACAGCAGTACTAACTGAGTGAAAGTACTGCTAGTATAAAAGTTCAAGCAAGTACTGTCACATAAAGTACTGCTATGCAATTATGACTTTTTGAAAACTAAATAAGCAATGAAATAAGCTAGAAATGAAAACTCAAATCTAAATAAGCGAAACTAAATTTAATCTTACTGAGCTTTAAGCTAACAGTACTAACTTGTGAAAGCATACTATCTTGGAAGTTAGTACTGGTAGGCAAAGGCTCACAGTATTAACTTATGTTAATACTGCTATTGCAAAATTAGAGTGCACTAAACCAAACACCCTAAATCATTTTTGACAGGATTTAGAAAAGCTTTTTAAGAAATTTAATGCACAAGTGCTAAATAGCCAGATAAAAACTAGCTTAAACAAACTAATGCTCATGATTAAACACTGAATAAGCCTTGAATCTGAGATCTAACTATTAAACTAATATTTTTTGGTTTTTATGAGTTTTTTAGACAGAAATGAGTACTAATGATCTATAACTATGAAGCAAAACAGATTACAACAAACACTAATAAGTTACTAGAAGAGACATTTAAAACTACAATAAGCAAAGAGAATATAGCAAATAAGCAAATCTAAACACAGCAAGCAATAACATCAATTACTTTAAACTAGAATTTAAAGTAAATGGAAAAAAAGGAAACTTACAAACTCCTCTAGCAAACAAGAGACCAAATTAAGGCAGCTACAAGCTCCTAGCTTATGAATAAGCTAGAGTATAAGTCCTTGTGATCTCTTCCAGGTAAAGGATCCCCGTTCCAAAGCTTAGATACAATAAAGATCCATAATAGGTTAACTGATTTAGGGAGGGTTAGATAAAGGTTAATACTGAAAATCCAAACAGCTCTATTTCAGCTTATAGACTGAAGAGAGCTATGAAGTAGCTTATTGAGACAATTTTAGTCTTATTAAGAGAGCTTAAAGGTGAAAATAAGAAGAGCTTAGTAACAAATTAAACTGAATTTCTTAATCGAAAAACTGAATTACATTACTAGAAAAGGAAATTACAAGAACATTTAAGTAAAAATACGAATTTAAGCTAAAAATTATATAAAAACTATAATCGACTACTAAAAAAAACTAGATGATTGTGTGGTGAGAAGTAGGTCTTTTTTATAGTGCCCAGCTGAAGCTTCTAAGACCTCTAGCCCTGCTTTCAATCTTTCAAACTCTGCCAATCATTTCTTCAATCATTTGTAGTCAATTATGTGGGAGGACGTTGGATCATTTTTTGGACACCTTGAGGATTGCCAGCGGGGTGGGGGGGGGGGGGGGCAATCTTTGATGTGACATTTTGTGTTAGTTTTGTGAGTAGAGTTTAGCACAAAACCCATCACAATTTGTGCTTTCTTACTTGAATGATGTGCTCTCTTTAAAATGAATCCTTAAGATTTAAAGACTGATTTGACACTAGGGTTTGAGATGTAGACCCTCTAGAATTGACCTTAATACCCTCTAATTTTGATTTGGCCCCTTGGTTTTAAACATGGGGGTGAATGAAGAAGACGGATGAACATTAAAAGTGTTCGCGCGCGCTCTTTTTTCGACAGTTAAAACTGTTGAAGTTTGGAAAGTTTAACACATTTGGCCCCTCTCTTTCATTTCCTCTTATTAAGTTATAAAGAACGTTTCGAAAATTGCAAGAATGGCCTTGTAGATGAAAATTGCTAAGGCCTTTGGGTCATTTGATTCACGTGTCCCGTGTTAGCATGCTTTTGATTGATTTTCTTGTGATTTTGACTTAATCCGTCACCTGCACACACAAAACACAAATACAAGCATATTTTGCCATTTTAGGCTGTTATTGGGTTTTATTTGGGTTATTTAGTATAAATGATATTTTTTATTTACATCTTTATCAAAATTCCCCCAAACTTAAACGATTGTGTGTCCTCACCAATAAACAAGCCTTATACAAAATACCTCTAAAATTCCCCCAAAACTAAACCTTTGAAAAGTAGCAAAGATTTTTGTTTGAGAGATAAGAGATCACAAGTTATAAAACACCCGACTTCCCATTTTCTAAGATTTTTCTCTTTTTATGATTTTTCTTGATAATTAACTACAACTTATTTGTGTTGACATAATGTAATGTTTTCATTACCTCATTGGTAACTTTGAGGATCATAGAACAAAAAGCACAATTAAGTGTCTAAAAGATAACTTCATCATCCCCGATTTTTCACTTTTCCCATGCTAAGCTTAAAAACAAGATCATTGTTAATTACAAGTCATGACACTAACACTACTCATAAATACTAATTGTGTACTTACTTTTCCTCCCGCAAATCCTACTTTTGTATCTCAAGATTTTACTTAAGTCATATACCCGAAGGCTCTTTAAGACTTTTGTTTCGATACTTATTAATTCCAAAAATAAAGTGTAATGGTAAGAACGCAATAATTAGCTCCTAGCCCTTTTCAAAAGATCAAATGCAATCAAGATTAAAGTCCACATCGAGGCGACCAAAATTTGGCTTTTATTAGGCTACTTAAGCAAGGCACCATTCATGTCATATACCCTAAGGCTCTTTAAGACATGAATGGACCAATCTTATTTGCACCATATACCCTTAGGCTCTTTAAGGCACAAAGTAAGACAAAAATTAAGCAACATTATTATACCTCAGTCCTTTAGAAGGCTACAACATCGGCCACGCCTCCGACAAGATGTAGCAAACATATTTCGACTTTGGATTATATAAGTAAAACCGGTGCCTTTTATCTCGAAGCCACATCGATAGCGAGTCGACAAGAGGTTATTCTACTTATTATGACACCGGCCCCCACCTTATATGAAGACTTCAACATCGGCCACGCCTCCGACACGATGAAGTAATCTGGCAGAGATACTTATTTATTATTTTTGCATTTTTAAGCCAAATTAAGTATTCCTGATGTGTACTCATCCTAATCACAAAGGAACTAAAGAAAACTTCTATTAGCTAATTATTAACCAAAAAACCATACAACTCTATTTATTAAACATTTATATATAAAGGTGAAACAAGCTAATGGGAGAAAAAGCCACAATTAATACATATGAGCTTGAAAGAAAACCAACTATTCTACGTTTAATGTCATGACTTATAAATAACACTATCATTTCTTATTCTTCACAAGAGGATTTTGCAAATACTTAGCCATATAAAATCCAACTCGGCATATTTAAAATCTACTTGAGATTAGCACAAGTCTTCATTTACTAACGATTCAAGTCTAGCATGTTTAAAGTCTACGTGAAACTAGCACAAACTATCATCATTAATTGTTAAGGGATAAAGCTAGAACTCTACACGTACGATCGGGTTAAAAATCACTTCTTATTCTTACCAACGGAAAACCTACATTCATGTTTTAACATAGTTTAGTTTAGATATAGTTCGGTTTTATGTGGCTTATTAGCTAGGGCTTATTCGAAGGTTGCTTAGAGCTTATTTGAGGTTACGGCTTATTTGTAAGCCTTTAATCTTCCTCCTTTCTTCGAAATAAGCTTTGATAGGTTATTAGATTATTAGATATAGATTTTGAAAAATAGATCTAGTGTTTTAAAAATAGCTTATTTGTTTAGATCTCTTAGCTTCTAGTTTTTTCTATTACAAAATACTTCATATTTTGGAATTAAAGCTTTTAGCTTATAACTTATTTATCCTAACCTTTTGCTTGTCTTATTGTTGATGAAAACTCATTCTACCTCTTTGGCGTGGAGCTTAAGGGTCTTCTAAGCTTATTTCTTAGATAAAGTTGTAAGCTTTTTGAATATTTATCTAGCTAATTAGTGAATAAAGTTCATACCTTTACTAGCTAATTAGTTATTTAGATATTAATTAAGTTTTAAGCTTTAGATTTTAAATAAGTTTATTAGATCGGGTGGTTTTATATCCGATTCGGTTCATAATTCGGTTCTATACTCTTACTCTTTTCAATACTAGTAGTTTAGATTTATGATTATGTTTGTTATTTGTTGATTAGTATGCTTAGTGAGTAGATTTTATATATGCTTGTTAAGTGATTAATTGTTTAGTGAATTAAGCGTGATTATAAAAGTAGAAATATTGGTTAGTGATTTTCGGATTACTTAGATTAGCGTTTTGGTTATTTGAGCGAGAAAAAGCTGTAAGACTAATTAGGCATTAATTGAGTAATCGATATCTTAATAAAAATTGTTTTCAATAAAAACTAACGTTATGAGAAGATAATTTATTTGAAAGGTATTGATTCATCAATAAGGACTCAATTATATATTTAATTCACACTTAGGGATCTAAACATTTCACTTAGCAAGCATATCTTTTTTATATATTTATCTTTCGTAGATTAATCGCTTGCTTATTGTTATCTAGTTTATTTTTATTATATACTTAGTTTAAAACCAAAAACAAAAATATTTGACAATCGAGCATCAAACAAAATACTTTCGTGGATTTGAAATTCATCTCTCGCTAGGACACGACATCAAGAAGATTAACAATTCACACAATCCGAATCACACAATTACACAAGATAATTACAATAGAGATTTGATACTTAGAAGAAGAGAGGTGAGATCACTAAATAACAATTCGTTTCTTTGCGAATACGAATGTTCTTCTCTTGCATTTGATAGAGATGAGAGGAGGAGAGATGAGAAGAAGAGATTGGATCACTTGAAACAAAATCAAACAATGCTAGTGATCAAGAGATTTAGTAAGAGAAAGAAGATTTTTAGAGAGAAAAAGAAGACTGGAAAAATTCATGCAAAGAGGTATGTTTTTCTGCCATAAATAGTGCATTATTATTGATAGGATTTCCAACGACTAGCTGGCGGCGGTCCCGACGGCCCCAGATATATCTGGGGTTCGCCAGACCTATAAGGGGGCTGCCACTAGACTACGGTCCTGTTTTTGGATTTTTGTGGGGAAGGTTGTATCTGGTATAGAAGCTTCCATTTTGGGGGGGAAACCAGATTCAAATTTTATTATTTAAATAAAACATTTTCTTTTAAAAAGTATTTTTTTTGTATATTTATTTTTTGTAGAAATACTTTTGTGAAAATGTAATGGTTAAGAAAAAATATTTTCTTGATCACTAATCATGCTTAATGCTTTGTTTGTACATACCTTAAGTGATCACTAATCTTAGAAATGGAATTTTACGATTAAGAATTTGTAAACGTTTATTTTTATCGTAAACGTTTTTATATTTTGTGTAGAAAACGAGAATGGAGGTTGAATAGTTCTTTTTAATTTAATGTAATGTTTGTTTTTAAAAACTTAGATTCAACTTTATGTGAATTCAATATGCGAACAATATGAACAATACAACTATATAACTAAGTGAAAGCAAGATGTAAAGTAAATATATAAAATAAGAGATGAGAGTTAGAAAGATCAAACCACAACACAAGGAATTATAGTGGTTCGGTAACAAAGCACCTCTACGCCCTATTCCACTCCCCGAGCACCAAACTCGAGAGTTTTCTTCACTATGTCAACAAGCTCTCTTTAGGCGGAGAAAACCATACACAACTTAAGCTTACACCAATTTCCGACACTAAGCGAAATGTTGAGTTCTAATCCTAGCTTGAACCAATATACCACACCTTTTGTATTTTGAGGACTAAAATACTAACCGCACTACTTCACTTTACCAAGACACTACCATGATCACACCAATCTAACACTAATTACTATGATCACCACGATCTAACTATACTTTCAATGATCACCACAATCTACCTATTACACACAACTACAATACACACCTTTACAATATACACAAATGACTTACAAGATAATATACAATTGCAACTAGGTTTCAAGGACACACACTAAGCTATAATACTTCTTCACTTGATGGTAGGAAGTATTCTTCTCTTGCACATAAGGATCTAAGCTTGGATCACTTTGAAACAAAGCTTTATGATTAAATGATCAAAGGAATGTAAGAGATTTAAAAACTGATTTAGAACAGAAAAATGTGTGTGAAAGAGGTAAGAAAAACAGTGGGGAACATTCCAGTATTTATAGGCAAAGCTGGGAGCGTTTTTGTCTGGTCGACCCCCTTAGCTCATGTGACGGCCCCCTTATCACTAAGGGGCCGCCCTTATATTTAAGGGGGCCGCCCAAGCCAAGATGCTCCCTTTCTGTCTTTTCTAGGGGAGATGTTTTCTGGAACATTTCTAGTCGTTTTTATGTAGAAAATTTGAATTCAAAATATTTATCTTGAATAAAATATTTTTTTAAATGTAGAAAATGTTTTGTAAAAGTTATAAAAATGTTTGTAACATTTTATAAAAAATGTGAGGTTGAATAAAAA